>JBBGZY010003543.1:0-111736 GCA_037952925.1 Lithobates clamitans
CTTTTAATATTTGTTTGGTCTCACTGAGCAGTTTTTGTGTTGTGTGTTTTTTACACGTTGTATTCACACTGATACTATTTTTGAAGTGACTTGATGGTCACTTTATTGGTTCGTAGTAGCTCTGCATTGCCTTTATTTTTGTTAATTCATTGATATCACACTAGGGAGGTCTGCACAGGGTGGTTGTTTAGTTATATTTTGAATGGCACCCCACCACGCTAATGCCGCGTACACACGAGCGGACTTTACGGCGGACTTTGCCCGGCGGACTGGATTTCGTCGGACAATTCGATGTGTGTGGGCTCCAGCGGACTTTGTTTTCTCAAAAGTTGGACGGAATTAGATTTGAAACTTGTTTAAAATTTATCCGACGGACTCTTCTTTCTAGCGGACAAACCGATCGTCTGTGTGCTAGTCCGACGAACTCAAACTGACGCATGCTCTGAAGCAATTACAAGACGGAAGCGCTCGGTCTGGTAAAACTAGCCTTCGTCTTGAAGCTAGCACATTCCTCTTCTGTCTTCTTTTAATACAGCCTTTTTTTAGGATTGATAATGCGAGAGGAATGAAGGTTTTTTTCTGCTTTATATTCACAGAGTTCTCACAAACTTCTTTCTTCGTGATTTATCCTCCTGCCATGACTAATATAATATTTTGTAACAGCCAGATCTCCATAACTTTTAAATTTTAAACTAGAATTTTTTTTTTTTTTTTTTTTTTTTTATTTCAACACTTTAGCTATTTTACAATGTGTGTTAAATGCTAACCACATTTTTGGTGTGTATTTTCAAGTTACCACAATTAACATTCATATTTTGTGTTGTTTTAAAGAACCTTAATGAGGTTGTTGTCCCTTGTTCATTAGACATAGAGGGGTGTATTTAACAAAGGCAAAATCATTTTTCACTCCAATTGCTAATTATACATATAATTCCACATAAAGAGCATTTTGAAGTGTGTTCGCTGTGGATCCGAGGGGCACATGCAAGGAAGCCCAAACCAAAACAATTAATTTTTATTTGACATGATTTTCGGAAAAAATCAGCAGAGCTTCCCCCGAGCTTGTTTTTGACAAAAGGCTTAAATCATTTAAGAATATCAAGTGAAACGTTCACTTGAGAAATTGCACACCAAGTGCACTTGTTGGAAGTGCAGTCGCAGAAAAACTGAGGGGAAGAGCTTAAATACGGGGAAGCTCTGCTGATTTATTCCTAAAATCATGTAAAATCAAAATAAATTCTTTTTATTTGACAAAAACACACATAGGGGTTGATTTCCTAAAGGTAAAAAGCCTGTGCATTTTGGAAATTGCATTTGCCCTCTGCAAGAGCAGTTGCTCCCAAGCTTTATTAAATGTGAAGCAGCTCTGCTGACTTCCATCATCCAATCATGTGCAAGCAAAAATGTTTTTTGTTTTTGTTTTACTTGCACAGGATTGGGTACTCTTTGCAAAGTCAAGCTTTTAAATAATTTCTGATGCTCTGGAGCAATTGCACTTGCAGAGGGCAACTGCCCTCTGCAAAGTGCACAGACTATTTGCTTTTCTCAAATCAACCCCATAGTCTTTTCGACCTGTACCTGCCTACTCCCAAACAAAATGGCGTTTTTTAATCAAAAGACATAGGCAAGAATGTAAGGTAAACCAAAAAGTATTTTTTTGATAAACCAAAAAATTAGGAAGGCAACACTGGACACACTTTTAGAATCTGGGAAGCCTTTCGTCCCCCAGGACACACATCAAGTTTGAGGACAAGAAAATAGGTATCTTGCGACTATAGGGAGCACAGGGAGCACAGTCAGAACAGACAGAAACCAGGCAATCACTTTCGACTCTTCCGTGGAGCCTTCCCTCCACGCTTCTCTGCAGCCTTCCTCGGAGGTTGTGCCTCTGGTGGTGTACTTGGGGCAGGAGGAGGAGGAGGAGGAGGAGTAGGAGTGGCTTCATCTGCTAGATATGTGGTAGCAGTAAGCTCCCCTCTCAAGCCCTTCTGGTAAGCCTGGAAAAATAGACCCTCACAGAGGAGGCGTTGGCCCTTTTCCAACTCCTGTAATCTGCAGGCTATATAGGTGCCATACGCCTCCTCTACATTGGGAGGTTTACTCAGGATCCGGCTTGCTTCCCGTATGAGCTCTAGGGATTCCTGCTCTGTTGCAGTCATCCTCCTGGGCCTTTTGTGTAGAATGCAGAGGGGAGGCACCTGGCACTCCGTGCGGCTTCTACTTGGCCCAGCCACAGCCACCTCCTCTCTCCCACTGGGCAAGGCCTCCTCCTCTCTCCCACTGGGCAAGGCCTCCTCCTGGCTGAGGTCATCCTGTGTAAAAAAAAAAAAGGGACATAGTTGTAATTTTCTGTTATGCAATCACACACAATTTTCAGCTCCTAACTTTCAAAGATAATTACACAAAATAGTAAAGGCTATCTATTTGACCACACCATTATTTCAGATGATCAACAAGATCTGAAGTTACGTATATATTTGGCCACTACTGTCTAGTGATATGTCTACATATTACTCTTTGTGCAGAAGTGATTTTTTATGAAGCACTTTCAAAATTAACACCTTAACATCATTAATAACATTTACACAATCCCAAAATCTTCAAAAAAAGTATACCTGGCTGAAGCTGGGCGCATCCACTTCATCTATGGTGAAAAGGCCCAGTTCATCCTGGGACTCCTCAGCTGGGGTGGAGGTGGATGGAAGGCTGGAGGGAAGGCTGGAGGGAAGGCTGGAGGGAAGGGTGGGGGGAAGGGTGGAAAGGGATTGCCTGGCTTCGGTCTGCTCATCCAGGAATCGCAGTTTGTGGTAATACCACAACTTGGGTACATAAACTTGGTCAGCTGCTGCCCCGGATCTCAGCGACTCCTGGATTTTTCTGTGTTCCCGCTTATACATATTACGCAAGATACCTATTTTCCTGTCCACAAACTTGAGGTCTGCCTGGGGGAGTCGAGTCTTCACAAACTCTAAAAGTGTGCCCAGTGTTGCCTTCCTAACATCACGATTATAATATTGGGGGTGTTTGACCTCCCAGAGGTTTTTCTTCTGCTCATATAGATCAATGAAATGGGTCAAAAACTCTTCCTCTTTAAAGGGATTCATTATTTCTGCAAGACAAGACACGAGATCAAAACTTAAATGTCAGTCCCAAATCTCTGGATTAGTTTGTGTTGTAATCTAGGGGACACACACGGGGACACACACAAACACACTTTAATCTTACCTTCGTTTGTGCCGCTCGCTACTTCCGCACGGACATACATAGGCCATCGTACTAGCTTTATATACACTGCGCATGTGTCATGCTCCGCCTGCGTCGCCCGCCCCTGACGTTCGTAAGTACGATTTGGCCCCGCCCCTTCACTCTTCGTTGCGCAGTGGGAGTAGATAGCAAAAGATGGCGGAGCGATTAAGTGAAAGTAGCGCGGAGGAAAGCCCGGAGCCCCAAACATCCACATCCCGGAGGAGATATAAGGCCACCAACATGGCTTTTGGAGAGATGGTGGAGATGGTGTCCATATTAAGAAGGGAGGACTACGATGGCAAAAAAGGACCGTACACACGACCCAATCTGAGAAAGGACAAAATAATGTCCTCAATTGTCACCGCTCTGGAAGAGAAATTTGGTACAAAACGTTCGAAAGAACAATTGCGGAAGCGGTGGTCTGACATCAAAAGTCGTGAGCCAAAACAATATTGGCGAATAAAGAAGCTGCTGAAAAAAAGTAAGTACTTGTGTTTTACTATTGAGATACAGAACTTGCATGCTGATCCTTATTTTTGGTGGTTTTTCTGCATCGTTCGTAAATATCGTTCTTTGTAATAGATCGAATACTTTATAAAGTGACGTTATTTTTTCGCCAAATACGATGGGACAGGGTTGGACATACATTTATGGCTTGATAATTTGTCGAATTCCCACAATGAGTTGATGTGGTGTAGATGTGTTTGAAAATATAATGCTTCATCAAAAATGATTCAGTGTAATGTAGGGACAGGACACAGCAGCTGTTTCCACATCTGGACTCACGAGCACTATAGTTAGTGGGAATGATTTAGCAGTCCCACTATTGTTCTTCGATTTTATTTTTTTACAAATTTACTTTGAATTTTATTCCGTACGTTTTTTGGCTCTGCGTAACTTCTGCATACTTTCAGCTATTAAAACCATTCAACTATTAAAATGTTCGTCTCTTTTAGCTGATGTGTGGTCATTTTCAAATTTTTTACTACCATTTAGACTTTATTAAATAATAATTTTTTAGTCACTTTTTTCAACATTGAATTCAATGGGAGCATGCTTGAAATCCTCAAATTCTTCTTCCGCTCCCAAAAGTTTCAGCTCCTTCATACTTTCACCTAGAGACACCAAACAAACTTTACAATGTTCACTAAATATTCATCTATCTGGCTATATCCTTTCAGTTTGATTTTTTTTTTAATTTTTGGAGAAAAAGCTTTTTGTTTAGAGGTCATTTCGTGACATTTTAGACATTAATCAGAGTGTACTGTGTTTGTTTTGTTGCCATGGTTACCCAAGCTTCTGTTATACACAGGGGGGGAGGTGGCTGGAGCATCTCAGCTCTGATTACAGAGCCCGGGGGGAGGGGACAGACACACCATGTACTGATTTATAATATAGGAATATGATGGGGCAGTTTTGATGGCGGTCATTTTAGCCATTTAGCTATTCAGCATTCCCACGCATTTTGCAAAGGAAATGCATTTTCTAGTGTACTATGTGACCATAACTAAATTTTTGAGGGGTAATACACATAGGAGATCATTGAGGTGTCAGCATCTGTGAAAATTGCCAAAAAATATGCATTCTTTATAATTGTTGTTCAGAGGTAATGTTCATCCTGTCTTCAACATTTATTATGATGCAAAATTGTCAAAAAATATTAACCAACGTTTTACTTTATATTATTAAAACCTAAAAGATCAGTGTGTTTTAACTATACCTTTTTTTCAAATCTCATAGGGGAGAAAAGACTCAGACAACAGTCCAAGGATCTCAGGACCCCCCAAAGTCACCAGCCTGAGGCCGAACCTACCCCAAGCCCCAGCCCAAGACCACACCCACCCGACGACCTTGAGGAAGGAGAGGTGGAGGAAGTGTGCGAGGTTTCAAGCCCACCAAGTGAGTGACTGACACCCCAGCTTCAGTTTTACTGTATTTTGGCGTGCATATTGTAAACCTTGTTTTTATTCACTCGTTTTAGGTGAGTTTCTGGTTGTGGAAGGCCAAGCGGCAGAGCACTTCACCACAGACAGTGCGCAAAGATTAATTGGCCAGATTATGCTGTGGAATGGCCACATAGATCAAATGCGTGAACAAATTCACAGCATGAAACTTCGCCTGGACTCCATGCAACAGGAAATGAAGAACATGATTGATTTTTTGGGCCGAATATAATCATGTTTGGCCTAAAAACATCAATCATGTTCTTCATTTCCTTGGGAAGTTATTTTGTTATTCAAAATTGTTTGACAATTTTGGGGGTATACCCAAATTTACAATGTGTGATGCACACGGTGTGTCATCATGTGCTATCTTCCATCACGGGTTAGCAATGTACTTGTTTTGTGTTTGCAAACCCTTCATCCTGAAAATTCTTTGGTGGTGAGAGGAACCAAAAATGGGATTGCACACACAAAACACGTACATTGCTCTCCCATGATAGGAGATAGCACATGTTGACTTGACCCTTTAGTAAAGCTCAATTTTGAGCATCTTATAAATGACCAATTTCTGCAAGGGTGACATTACATGCACCGTTCTAGAAATATTGAACTTTGTAAGTTCATTTATTGTAAGTTTTGTTTCTAAAAACACTGTTGTGTATGTAAATCTTGTTAGATAAAGGTCTATATATTTGTGAAAAAATGGCTTGAATAATTTAGTAAAATATAATTTTTTTTACACAACGTAAAATATTTTATAAAAAAAATAAATAAAAAAAAAAAAAAAAATATGGAAAAAAGTGATCCTTTCAATGTGCACCAAGTAAAAATTTTTACCCTATACAATGTGTGTGGCTGTTTCTTAAAGTCAAAATTTGGGGTTTGTTTTTGTGGGCCTGATTAACTAAAGCTAAATGCACTTGACACTACTACAAGTGCACTAGGAGACAGACATAACTTAAAGGTAAACAACAATAAAAACAAGATATTTAGATAAACCAATTTTCTTTTTTATTTTTAAAACAAACTTACAGCTGTTGCTGAATAGCAATGGCCCCCCGACCATTAAAATAATTCACATAACGGTCACGCACTTGACGTGCGGTTCGGGGGGCCAAGCCAATACGGCCAATTTCTAGGCCTGTGAAAGTGCTACTAGCCTCTTCCAGTCTGGGCTCAGGCCCAACAGAGGATAGATATGTAGCTGAATGTCTCCTTAAAAAGTTATGCAAGATGCAGCAAGCAAGGATGACGTGGTTGATTTTATAGTCCGCCAAATTAATAGCCGTAAGGAAGATACGGAACCGGCTGGCCAGAATACCAAAGGCATTCTCCACAACCCTTCTTGCTCTGGCCAGCCGATAATTAAATACCCTCCTCTCAGGGGTGAGTGTCCTTTGGGGGAACGGCCTCATCAAGTTCTCACAGAGAGCAAATGCTTCATCAGCAATAAAAACTGAGGGGAGTCCATCCACATTATCGTCATCAGGTGGCAATTCCAGGCCACCGGTCTGGAGACGATGGCACAGCTCGGTCTGTGCAAAGACTCCTCCATCAGACATCCGGCCGTTCTTCCCCACATCCACAAACATAAACTCCAAATGTGCCGAGACCACCGCCATCAAAACTACACTATGGAACCCCTTGTAGTTAAAGAAATAAGACCCCGAATGCGGTGGTGGCGCAATCCGGACGTGCTTCCCGTCAATCGCCCCTACACAGTTGGGAAAGTCCCAACGGTCAGCGAACTGGGAGGCCACAGTCTGCCATTCCTGTGGACTTGTAGGAAACTGTGGAGTGCAAAAAAAATAAGATAAGGACTTTAATATACAATTTTTGTTATCAGATTACACCAAAACATTAGTAAACAACAGCAGTCAAATATTATGAATATGTGTGTTTGTAATTGAAATGTTGAAAAACATAAGGCACACTTATAAGATTACTCACCCCCTATGATGGCCCATTGATACATTTGAATGTGGGGGGAGGGGTTCTAATTAGGTTAACAAACACACCTGACTGGCTGAAACATTTGTGGGGTGGGGGAGGGGTTCGAATTAGGTTAACAAACACACCTGACTGGCTCAAACATTTGTGGGGTGGGGGAGGGGTTCGAATTAGGTTAACAAACACACCTGACTGCCTGAAACATTTGTGGGGTGGGGGAGGGGTTCTAATTAGGTTAACAAACACACCTGACTGGCTGAAACATTTGTGGGGTGGGGGAGGGGTTCTAATTAGGTTCACAAACACACATGACTGGCTGAAACATTTGTGGGGTGGGGGAGGGACAAACAAGACAATGGAGCAGACAATATACATTGTTCAATGGACTATAGGCTAGAGATAAAAATGGACCCAGCATTGCATGGTGGGGAGGTTAATGAAATAAATTAGGCATGTATAGGGCAATAAATGATTAAAATAGGCATGCACAAAGATAAAGGGGACATTCACAGCAGATTGAAAGCATGGCAATTAGGTAAAGAGGACAGTTCTACAATACATCCAAAAACAGTTAATACATATCATGTAATGTTAAAGGATAAAACTTACCTTCATATATTCCTTCTGCAGGACCTGAATAATAGCAGAACAGGTCTCTGGGATTATGATCCCCAGAGCCTGGGGGGAGATGCCTGTCGAGAACTTTAAGTCCTGAAGACTTCTCCCTGTCGCCAAGTAACGTAACCTGGCAACTAGCCTCTGCTCCGCACTGATGGCTTGCCTCATGCAGGTATCCTGCCTGCTGATATAGGGGGTCAGCATAGCCAGCAGACGCTCAAAGACGGGGTCCGTCATCCTGAGAAAATTCCTGAAATCATCAGGATTATTCTCACGGAGCTCACGGAGCAAAGGCATATGACAGAACTGGTCACGCTGGCGCAACCAATTCTTGGTCCATGAACTCCTCCTCACCCTGTTCATGGACTGGACTCGGGTCAAAGTATTAACCCCAACACCAAGTCCCCACACAGCACGAACTCGAGAACGAGAACGTCCACTCGACATGGCTTCAAAACGGTCGGCTGCTCAAACAAACTTATAACAAACGCACTGAAGAACAGCAAGGCCTATGAAGAACGACCTGAAAATCAGGAACGAGCGGAGCAGAACGGCCTGCAAGGCAGGTTACGAACTGACCAACACGCACTGAAAAGCAGATACAAACCTCACAAGCACAAACTGAACCGCAGAAAACGAACGAAATAAGCTGAAGTGTGAAAAGCACGAATCGTCTCTAACCAAACTTCTACTAACACGAGATTAGCAGAAGGAGCCCAAAGGGTGCCGGAGTGGGGCTTGGACTTCCTTTTTCTAGTCCCGTCGTACGTGCTATACGTCACCGCGTTCAAAACCAGCGGACTTTTGCAGTGACCGTGTGTGGCCAAGTCCGTTCGTTTTTAAGTCCGGCGCAAGGAGCAAACAAAGTCCGCCGAAAAGTCCGCCGGGCAAAGTCCGCCGTAAAGTCCGCTCGTGTGTACGCGGCATAAGGCAACTCAGTACTGCACACACCACAGCCACACAGTAGTACACTATCATATGTTGTCGAACACTGTGTTGGAAAAAATACTGCTTGTCCATTCCTGTGCATTGGCAGCCCATTCAAAATGACTGCCTTAATGCAACACACACTAATGCATGTCACAACATGTGATAAAGTGCAAGAATAGAGAGGTGTGAACGGGCCTTTCATCCAACTTCTATGTTACTTAATTTTTTTATTTTAAAAAAGTTAATACGAAGGAAATGTAGTGGTGGACTGTACCATACTTTACCGTGTAAACAGTAAGTAAGTCCCTGCCACAGTGCAATTTTGCCACATCATGTGTGCCCCACCTCCTTATATTTTTTCTTGGTAGCCCAACACTGACCCCTCTCCAGGGGAAAAAAAAAAGATCTACTGCACTGTCATCAACATCAAACTGAAATTTGGGTGCTAAATTCATGCCACATTGATGTCAATGGGATCCAAATATTAACCACTTCAGCACCGGAAGATTTGGCTGCGGAATGACCGGGCCATTTTTTGCGTTTCGGCACTGCGTCGCTTTAACTGACAATTGCACGGTCGTGCAACGCTGCACCCAAACAAAAAAACAAAAGACGTCCTTTTTTTCCCACAAATAGAGCTTTCTTTTGGTAGTATTTGATCGCCTCTGCGGTTTTTATTTTTTGTGCTATAAACAAAAAAAAAAGCGACAATTTTGAAAAAAACACCATATTTTGTACTTTTTGCTATAATAAATATCCCCATTTTTTTTAAAAAGCTCATGTTTTCTCAGTTTAGGCCAATATGTATTCTTCTACATATTTTTGGTTAAAAAAATTGCAATAAGCGTATATTGATTGGCTTGTGCAAAAGTTATAGCGTCTACAAAAAAGGGATAGATTTATAGCATTTTTATTTATTTTTTTTACTAGTAATTGCGGCGATCTGCGATTTTTATTGGGACTGCGACATTATGGCGGACACATCGGACACTTTTGACACATTTTTGGGACCATTGGCATTTATACAGCGATTAGTGCTTTAAAAATGCACTGATTACTGTAAAAATGCCACTGGCAGGGAAGGGGTTAACACTAGGGGGCCATCAAGGAGCTAACTGTGTTCCCTGCTATGTGTTTCTAACTGGAGGGGGAGGGGAATAACTAGAGGAAGTGACAGATCGTGGTTCCTAGCTAATAGGAACACACGATCTGTCACTCCTCCCAGAACAGGGAAGTGTGTGTTTACACACACTCGTCTCTGTTCTGTCTCTCATGCTCGCAATCTCTCGTGGCCGGCGGTCATCGCGACCATCGGCTACGAGCATCGGCACCCCCACTGTGCAGCGGGTGTGCGCCTGCTATCCCGACCCTGCAAGCCGAAGTATAGCTACGACAGTTCATGGGATTATGCCGACCTGCCGTAGTAAAATGAGTTAAAAGTCGGTTAAAAATGAGTAATAGCCATTTTCTAGGCCCTTGGTGCCTAACATGTGGCCCATTGGTGCTCTGTGTGTGGCTTTTCCTGTGTTGGGCTGGGACTGCAACCACTGGGCACCAGGGTGACAGCAGGGTGCCAAGGGCTGAAACACTCTCTGTGTTCCAGTACTTGGCACTGAAATAGACTTTTCTGAGGCAGAGTTATCTCTGTCACACAGTACAAGTAAAGTCCCAGCCCTGGGGAGGGAGAGTGGCATGAACTTGTGTGATTGGGTAAGTGATCACCAAAGTTGGGTGTGGTGGGGGTTTAAAAACGTATGTTGAGTGTGGTGGGTGTCAAAACTGTGGGGTGGTTGAAAAACACTTCCTCTAACCACCGGTGGATGGGTTAAAAACTGCCACTAACCAACAGTGGGAAAGGAATTAGAAAAAATACACTATCATGAACCACCAGTGGGGGTGTTAAATATACACTGCCACTAACCACCAATGGGTGTGGTAAAAAGCACTGCAACTGAGCACCAATGTGGAGTATATTATTGCTAAGGATGAGCTCCGGCGTGTTCGCATGGCGCACGTGCCGAGCCCGCCAGGAAGTCGGCACGGCGCAGCGCTAATCACAAGCAGAGAGACATTTCCCGATGTGCGGCTGCAGAGATCGGGAAATGTCTCTCTGCTTGTGATTAGCGCTGCGCCGTGCCGACTTCCTGGCGGGCTCGGCACGTGCGCCATGCGAACACGCCGGAGCTCATCCTTAATTATTGCATTCTCTAACACCAGTGCTGGGTGTTATTATTGCATCCACTAACATCACTCCTGAGATTTATTACTATGTTCTCTTGCTCTTTAAGACCAGTGCTGGGTGTTATTATTGCATCCACTGACAACAACGGATTGACAGCAGCTACTAATAACGGGGCTTATTGCATTTCAACTCTCTCTTCCATGTGAATTGCAGTACACTGAAAACATGCAGCAGGACAGAAATTTTGAGGATTGGTATACCCAATCCATTATAAATAGGCTGCCTAGCTTGATGCAATGCACTTCAGTGCTTGAAAAAACACTACTATTGTACAGCCCTCTGGAAGTTTTGGGGGCTGCAAGGTCTACTTTAATTTCCAAGTTGACCCTCTGTGAGGGGCTGGGTACTATACTAGATAACCAAAGCAAAAATAAATAAATAAATTCTGTTAATCAGGGAGCAGAAATTTTAATAATGTGTAACAAGTAACACTAAAAAGGCAAAGTTCCTTCAAATAACATAACCTGAGAGATGCCTATAACCTGCCTGTGAAGTGGCACATCTGTATAATGTATACAATCTACTACAGCAAAACTATACCAGCCAAGGTCAAATAATTTAACCACTTCAGCCCCGGAAGATTTGGCTGCTGAATGACCGGGCCATTTATTGCGATTCAGCACTGCGTCTCTTTAACTGACAATTGCGCGGTTGTGCGACGCTGTACCCAAACAAAATTGACATCCTTTTTTTCCCACAAATAGAGCTTTCCTTTGGTGGTATTTGATCGCCTCTGTGGTCTTTATTTTTTGCGCTATAAACAAAAAAACAGCGACAATTTTGAAAAAAAAACACAATATTTTGTACTTTTTTGCTATAATAAATATCCCTATTTCTTTTTTAAAAAAAGCTAATTTTTTCTCAATTTAGGCCGATATGTATTCTTCCACATATTTTTAGTAAAAAAAAATTGCAATAAGCGTATATTGATTGGTTTGCGCAAAAGTTATAGCATCTACAAAATAGGGGATAGATTTATAGCATTTTTATTATTATTATTATTTTTTTTTTTACTAGTAATGGCGGCGATCTGCGATTTTTATCATGACTGCGACATTATGGCGGACACATCGGACAATTTTGACACATTTTTGGGACCATTGGCATTTATACAGCGATCAGTGCTATAAAAATGCATTGATTACTGTAAAAATGTCACTGGCAGTAAAGGGGTTAACACTAGGGGCGATCAAGGGGTTAACTGTGTTCCCTCGGAGGTGATTCTAACTGAAGGGGGAGGGGACTGACTAGAGGAAGTGACTGATTGTGGTTCCTAGCTAATAGGAACACACGATCTGTCACTGCTCTCAGAACAGAACACAGATTTGTGTGTTCACACACACACTTCCGTGTTCTGTCCCTCGTGCCCGCGGGATCGTGCCGACCTGCTGCAGTATAATGATGTCGGCTGGTCGGCAAGCGGTTAAAATGGTTGTAAAGTCAGAAGGTTTTTTTTAGCTTAATGCATTCTATGTATTAATATAAAAGGCCTTCTGTGTGTAGCAGCCCCCTAATACTTACCTGAGCCCCTCTCTATTCAGCAATGTCCACAAGTCCCTTTGTAATGGGAGACAGAATATCGGTAAATGACTTTGCTGGACACAGGACTCATTTAAGAGTTTTATTCCACTTTGGCCAAAGCAGTGGACACCTCACCTGACTCTCGTCTGCATGCCAAGTGTGTCAATTACAGCTTACACAGTGTACATATAATTTCAGTATATTGCGTCACAAGCAAACATTTCCGTTATACAAACATTTTAAACTTTTAAAAGTCAACCTACGATTTTGATACAAGACAAGTTCTGCAAAACAACTTCCGTTTTTCTGCAGTTTGCCCTTTGCTGTTTCGTATAAGATAGGAGGGGGAAGTAAGTTCAGTGTCTAACCGCAGCCTGTCACAAGTGCACTGAACATGAGATGTACAGAATGCTTTTTAGCTGAAACTCTAGATCAGTCTTACTACGCACATAACTATGGCCACATAAACTGACCCTCGTTGCCACTTCATTCCCCCCTTTGATCATAATTATAGCGATTAATATAAGTAAGATTAAGCATTACTAAATACCATACAGTTTTTTTCTTTCTTCTTTATGGTGGCCTCACTAGCAGGCACAAAACATTCTTCTACCAAGACTATTCCCCATTGTCAGCTCCAGCCAGGTCTCTCATTAACTTATAAAACACTGGGATAGTGACCCTTGGCCCATGATAACACTAGGAATACAAGAAGAAATATCAGCACTCCATACACTATAGGGAGAATCAGAAAATAATTAAACTTGTCTCTGCAATACTTGAGTTGGTGATCAGGGTATGGTTTACCATCTTACCGGTGGAACTAAAGCTCCGAACAGTTAGCCAAGTTTTAAAGGGTGCATAAGTAGGGTCATAACAGGTTATCTGATTTTCAACGGAGCACATTGAATAGGTAGTCCCATTATGTATGCAGGTACCAGTTACTGTGCCCTTGCATTGATCATGAGTGCCACAGTAACATCTTGGTAGTTATGGATCCTACTCTGGTGGTCTTTATACAAGGGTCACATGAATCACCCCCCCCCCCCCCCCTTTTTAGCTCGGCCAGTATCACTGCTATGGCTGTCAACAGTCTCATTAAAAAATGTTTAGTTAACATTACACTGATGAATATCCTCAAGCTTCAGCTTATGCGTAGACCAACCAGCGTCCAGGCTGTGGTTGGAGCAGAGCTAGTAGATGTCCTTTATCTTCCGCCGTGCGTTGAGCCAGCAGCGTCCAGGGGTGTGCTGGCCGCAGGGCTGCAGTCCGTCTATCTTCTGCCGTGTGTAGATTCAGCAGCTCCCAGAAATGTGCTGAAAACAGGGCTGGAGTTCTTCCTTCTGATTTCTCTGGTCAGTCTCAGTCTCAAAGGGTCTTGGGGACCTACTGTACTGTGCCAGGAGTTTATCAGGTCAGCAGCTTGTTTCACCCTAGAGTGGTGTATCCAGGGTGTCACCTCGGCCACCTTAATGGCTGTTGGGGTAGATAGCAGAACAGTGTAAGGACCTCGCCATCTTGGCCCTAATGTGGATAAGTTCCACTCTTTTACCCACACTGTATCTCCTGGTTTAAAGGAGTGGACTGGGTTTTAACAAGCTCACGGGAAGTTTCTCCTGATTTCCCTATGTCTTGCATACTCTCCCCAAGTCTCTGTATCATTTCTCGGTTAACAACTCCTCCTATCTGATATAAGTCTCCTCTAATACCTCTAATGATGGGTGAGGGCCTACCATATAGTACCTCAAAAGGGGACAGATTTGTCCTCTTTGTTGGGGTACTCCGAATTCTCAGTAAAGCAATGGGCAACATCAAGGTCCATTTAATTTGGGTTTCCTGACAGAGCTTGGCTATTTGTGACTAGGGTACGGTTCATTCGTTCAACTTTTCCAGAGCTTTGGGGCCTATATGTGGTGTGTAGTTTCCAAGTAATCTTAAGTGTTGTTGCTAATTCCTGGAGGCACTTGTGAACAAAGGCAGGGCCATTGTCTAAGCCTATGGCGGAGGGGATTCCATATCTGGGGATAATCTCCTGAGTCAGGCATTTAACCACTTCTTTTGTAGTCTCAGTCCGTGTGGGCCATGCCTCTACACAATTTGAATAGGTACAAAACGGCTACTAACAAATATCTGTATCCACCTGCAGGGGGCATGGCAGTGGAGTCAACCATCAATTCTTCCATTGGTGAGGCTCCTAAAGCTTGCACTCCAGGGGGAGGTACAGGTCCCTGTCTTGGGTTATTGCAGGTGCATTCTACACATCTGCTGGATGCAGCTTGTGCCAATGTGGGTAGCCGGGGAATATAAAAATGTCTCTCTAGGGCCTTCTCAATGGCTGTTCTTCCCATGCGTGTCCCTTTGTGAAATTCTGTCACTAGCTCAGTTGCTACAACAGCTGGAACAACAATTCTCCTGTCCTGCAGTTGATACCACTGGTCTTCCCGATACTCCCCAGGTTCAGTCTCTATCCATTCCTGTTCTGCCTTTGTGTATATTGGATCCCATTCAGGAAGTGGGACAGGAAACATGGTGGCCATTATCTGTTGTAGGGGTTGTTGAAATGCTGCATCTCTGGCTGCTTGATCTGCTTTCCTATTTCCTCTAGCCACTCGGGAGTCTCCTTTTTGATGGCCCCTGCAGTGTATCACTGCGACTTCAGAGGGGGCCCATACTGCTTCTAAGAGTTCTAGTATTTCTGTCCCATATTTGATGCTCTTTCCTCCAGATGTAATAGGTCCTCATTCCTTATACAGGACCCCATGTGCATGAAGGGTCAGAAAGGCATATTTGGAGTCTACATAGACATTTAATTTTGGTCCCGCAGCCAGTTGTAATGCTCTGGTCAGTGCAATCAGTTCTGATTTCTGTGCTGAGGTTCCCTGCAGTAAGGATCCTGTCTCTATCACTGCTTCCAGTGTGACAACTGCGTAGCCTGCATAGCAGACTCCATCTTTTACAAAACTGCTTCCGTCAGTAAAGTACTCAACGTCTGGCTTTTCCAAGGGGCTGTCTTTCAAGTCTGGTTGGCTTGCATATTCATTACCTGGAGACAGTCATGTGTTAGGGGCTCTTGTGAGGTGGGGAGCAGAGTGGCTGGGTTTAAGGTGTTAACAGTCTCTAAGTGGATTCAAGTATTTTCACACAGCATAGCTTGGTATTTAACTATTCGGCTGTCAGTGAACCAGTGATTTTCCTTGTAATCCATTAATGTCTGTTCTTGATGTGGGACTCAGACATAAGTCTCCTGACCCAATGACAACTTGTCAGCCTCTGCCACAAGGAGGGCTGTTGCTGCAATGGCCTGCAGGCAGGAGGGCCGGCTCTGAGCTACAGTGTCCATTTGTTTTGAAAGGTATGTTACAGGGCGCTGCCACGATCCCAAGTATTGTGTCAAGACTCCTACTGCTATTCCTTGTTTTTCACTGACATACTGGTAGAAGACTTTCTGGCTGAAAGGCGGGCCTAGCGCGGGTGCCTGCATTAGGGAAACCTTAAAGTCTCGGAATGCTGTTTTGTTGTTCCCCCATTGAAAGGGTTCCCTTTCTCCCCCCCTTTGTGGATTCATAGAGGGGTCTGGAGGGGTCTTGCTTTTTTGGTAAAGTCCGATATCCAGACTCAGCAAAATCCTGCTGCCCCCAGGAATTCACATACTTGCCGTCTGGTAGTCAGGGTGTGGATCTGACAAACAGTTCATAGTGTAGGAATTTGGTAAGTACTTTTGTATTCCTACTAGGGCTTTTCGAGGGACTGGGTACTGTTTCAGGCTGACTGGAGTGACTCTTGATTTTAATTCAATAAGGATTGGGGGAATGTGTCTGGCTAATCCTGGTGGGTTGTCTTCTGCCCATAGTCCCGGGATGTCTTGCAGTATGCGGGCTTCAGAGGGATGGGGCAATTTTAGGATAGCCTGTCTGTCAGATTGGAAATATATGTGTGCTCTAAGTTTAGCAAGTAAGTCTCTGCCCAGCAAGGGAATAGGGCAACCCGGCATGTACAGGAACTGATGTTGGACTTGATGCCCCCCCCCCCCAAACTAAGTCTTTCTGTTAGGAAGGGTCTTTTGATTTTATACTTCTGCGCTGCTTGGTTAATTCTGTGTCTCTCCTCAGTATTAAAAAGGGTCAATAAAAGTTGCTGACAGTCCGACCAAGTAGGGTTATGGGTCTGAATTATCGACCGGAGCAAATCTGTCATGGCTTGGGGCTTCTCAGAGTAGGCAGGGTTATGAGTCTTCCAGTTTAGTAAATCTGTTAAGGTAAAAGGGGTGTAAACTAGAGTCCGATGTCCCCCCATCGCCTGTTCTCTTAGGGGCATTTGCAGAGGTATGTTGAAAGACAGGGCAAGGGTCCGGCCATTTTCATCAGGATTTCTTGGAGTGGAAGTGGACACTTGATTGGGGGGGCCCATTGGCTACTACTGAGTTCCTTATTTCTGTCCTGCCTATACCCAGAGTGTTACAGTTAGTAGTATATTTACTGAGATTAGGCATTGACAAACTTGCGGAATCTAATGTAGGTGGACAACAACTTGAGTCCTCTTGTCTACTGGATGGGACATTTGGACACAGGGCTCTGACTTGTCTCTATCTGAGGTCCATTCCTCTACATATGGGGGAGGCTGATCTGTCTCTTCGAGTTGAGAATATATGTGTTTTGTTTGTTTTGTCAGTGGCACTACTCCTGTCATAACCATAATTCTGCACTGTTCCTCTTTTGTGGCTTCTATCCACTGCAGGTCTTTATCTCCCATTTGTCCGAGGGATGCACAATCATCCAAACGGATGTTTCTCCTAGCTGACTGACTGACTGAGGATTTGTTCGAGGGATGCACAATCATCCGGACAAACATTCCTCCTGACTGACTGGCTGAGGATTTATTCGAGGGATGCACAATCATCCGGACGAACATTCCTCCTGGAAGGTGCCTCTTGGTCATGTTTCTGCGAGTCTGACATAATCGGTCAATGGTCTCTAAGTCAAAGGTTCCCTGCGGGGGCCACTGCGTTCCATAGCGGGGCCAATCTTTCTCACACAATGCTACCAATTTCTCAGGACTAAGTTTTTAAATTGCAGTTCTTAGAAAATTCCTTCCTGAAGTTGGAGATCATGGACTGTAGGGGAGATTCAACACTATGTTTCCCACCCATACTTGTAACCTAAAGACACCAAGACAGACACAGAAGGTAGGGTAAATGATGAGAATTCAGTAAGGGGTCTGAATCCTCGACACAAGTAGGAACAATAGACAACACTTCCCTCGGTCAGTGGCCTGGGCACAGTCTCCTGGCCAGGAATGGCACTTAGAAGAGGTCAACTTTCGCCTCACCACAAAGTGATGTCTTATACACACATCAATCATACCAGACACTCCAACCCAAAAATTACTGACTGACTGACTGAGGATTCGTCCGAAAGATGCACAATCATCTGGACGTACGTTCCTTTCGGAAGGTGATCAGGCTTCCCTTCTCTCGATCCGTCGAGAGGCTGGCTGGCTGTCTGACTGTTATCCAAAATCAAAAGTAAAAAAACTCTCACCTGTTCCTGTTGGAGCTCCAGCTCTATTTCTCAGGTTCCCAGGTCCAAGCAGGCCACCAAATGGGACACAGCGCAGTCTCCTAGATAACAGTTCTAGAAGGCGCCTTTTGAGACTACGATATAGCCCGCAGGGCTGGCCTCTCGGACCACTCCTTATAGGTCTGGTGGAAAACAGTGCCACCTGCCTCAACAGGTCACATCGATATTCCCCCCTCATAGCCAAATGCACCAAATGTAATGGGAGACAGATTATCGCTAAATGACTTTGCTGGACACAGGACTCATTTAAGGGAGTTTTATTCCACTTTGGCCAAAGCAGTGGACACCTGACCCGACTCTCGTCTGCATGCCAAGTGTGTCAATTACAGCTTACACAGTGTACATATAATTTCAGTATATTGCGTCACAAGCGAACATTTCCGTTATACAAATATTTTAAACTTTTAAAAGTCAAACTACGCTTTTGATACAAGACAAGTTCTACAAAACAACTTCCGTTTTTCTGCAGTTTGCCCTTTGCGGTTTCGTCTAAGATGGTAAGTTCAGTGTTTAACCGCAGCCTGTCACAAGTGCACTAAACATGAGATGTACAGAATGCTTTTTAGCTGAAACTCTAGATCAGTCTTACTACGCACATAACTATGGCCACATAAACTGACCCTCGTTGCCACTTAACCTTGGCCGTCCGGGACTCTCCCTCCTGATTGGCTGAGACACAGCAGCGGCCCCATTGGCTCCCACTGCTGTCAATCAAAATCAGTTAGCCAATCAGGGGAGAAAGGGGGCGGGGGTCAAACCACAGCTCTGTGTCTGAATGGACACACAGAGCTGCATCTTGGCTCCTTTGCCCCCATAGCAAGCTGCTTGCTGTGGGGGCACTTAACAGGAGGGAGGGGCCAGGAGCTCCAGCCAGGGACTCGAGAAGAGGAGGATCTGGACTGCACAGAGCAGGGAAGTATAACATGTTTGTTTTTTTCATAGAAAAAAAACGAGACTTTACCTTCACTTTAAATGCCAGGTGAGATCAGGCTCTACGCTCGACAATCACATCTCAGGTGCTGGCTCAACCTATCCCCACTGAAGCAATAAATTGCACCAACAACAAGAATGTCACACACCGAGATCTAAAATAGCCTGGACCCTGGCCTCTTTTCCACAACCTTGGCCCTTTTGGGGATCCATGGGCAAGGGGATTAGTGGAGTCTAGAGTCAGAGATACTGTCCCCCCCCCCTCCCCAACTGTAAATAAGTAAGGGCTACATAGTAGCGTTGCTCATTCACAATGTAAAATGTAAATAAAGACACACTTTTTGACAAGTCGGTTATGCAGCACACTAGGGATGGGCCGAACACCCCAAGGTTCAGTTTCACACCAGAACATGCAAACAGGCAAAAAGTTTGAGCGAACATGCAAACACGATTAAAGTCTATGGGACACGAACATGAAATCAAAAGTGCTCATTTTGAAAGCTTATATGCTAGTTATTGCCATAAAAAGTGTATGGGGACTAGGGTACTGCCCTAAGAGACATGTATCAATGCAAGAAATTTTTTTTAAAACAACCATTTTTTGAGGAGCAGAGATTTTATTAATGCTTAAAGTGAAACAACAAAAATGAAACATTCCTTTAAATATCGTGCCTGGGGGGTCCCCTTAGTCTGTCTGTAAAGTGGCGCATGTGTGGAATAGTGTGATGTATAGAATAATGCGCAGCAAAATGACATATCTAAAAGAAAAAAAGTAATTTAAACTTGCTCACGGCTGTTAAGTATTGCCAGCTCCCTGCAATATAAATGAAAAATCAAGGAAAAAAACAGTGTGGGTCCCCCCCTCCTGAACCATACCAGGCCACACGCCCTCAACATGGGGAGGGTGCTTTGGGGTCTTCCCAACTGTAGTGATATATCATATAGTGGGTAGATAAATAATTAGTAATTATAATGATGATGTTAGTACTCTTCTGCAGCAACCCAATTCTTCCAGAGAGATGCACTTTATTGACTTCCAACACAGAACAAAGTCCAAAGTCCACAGATGACAAAAATCCAACAGAGTATATAACTCAGAGTCCCATTTTTCCTAGATCTGTCCCTTCATAGTCACACACAGACAAGACAAGACTGACTGCCAGCTTGAATAGTCCCCCCTGAAATACTAGTACACTAGGAGGAAGTTTCTGCTAGGTCAACCCAAAATACCCAATTTGATCTTATTGTTACCCCCTCAAGTCTAATTGCCATCAATAAATACGTCTTCTATGGTCCTTTTAAACAATGTACCCTTTGAAATGTTTAATTAATTTAACAGGCCATACCTCACACACCTAGGTAGACTTGCATAAGATCAACATATCAAAGGGTCATCAGCTGTCCCTTTGATATGTTAAAATTGAGTTGGCTCGAACAACTCAACCATTGTCAAGTGAATTCTGGCCTGGTCAATATTGTACTGTATGTGTACATATATATATATATATAATAATATAATATCCCACATAAATCGGCGAACATATTACAGCTCTGACAACCCTGGCCCTTGGTTGTCGGGGTCTGCGGATGGGGGGGCTTATCGGAATCTGGAAACACCCTTTAACAAGGGGCCCCCAGATCGCACCCCCGCCCTATGTGAATGGGTATCGGGTACCTATTCACCAAAAAAAAAGTGTCAAAAAGTAAAAACCACAATCGACAATTTTTGACAATTCCTTTATTAACCACTTCACGCAAAACAACGTACCTGTATGTCTGTACTTTGACGCTAAATACCGGGGTTATGGCAGCAGCTAGCTGTCATAACCCCGGTATTTTCGGAAACGCCGTGCATTTCTCTTTAGGATAAAAGTGGTCTCTGCGGCGGGAGAGGTGCCCACGTCCCTCCCGCCACGCTCCGATCATCTCGGCCACTTACCGGACCCGCCTGTAGCGGCAGAGATGATCGTGTTCTCTCCCGTGGATGCCTGGCTGCCGACTGAGGGGAAGATGGCCCCTGTTCGGCTCCATGGCATGGGAGGGCTGAAGCGACATCAAATGTCCCTTCCACCCATAGCTTTTAACTACTTGCTGACCAGCTTCCGTCATAATGCGACAGGTCGGCATGATCCCGCGAACCGTCATAGCTGTACGTCGGTCCCTTTTAAGCGGGATAGCAGGTGCGCGCTACACAGCGGGCGTGCCGATGCCCGTGACCAGCGGTCGCGATGACCGCTGGCCACGAGAGATTGAGGGCATGAGACGTGGGACATGTGTGTGTGTGTGTGTGTGTGTGTGTGTGTGTGTAAACACAAATAAATAAAAACCAAGCGCTGTAATGGACACACCGTGATATGTAAAACTAGATGGATATAAATCTAGATAGGTGAATACGTGAAAATGAAAAATCAAAAAAAATGTAGATAGGTGAATATTCGTAAGGTGTTTGATTAAACAATACAAAATTAGGCTGCTATCAATTAGACAGTGATCAGAATCCCATAGAAATTAGAAAGTATATAAAATATAAATTGATGCGCTCTAATAAACCGTTCAATCAATGTGGATCTATAAAAATCGTGCTTAAAGCCAAAATGTGATAGGATGTATCTAAAAATGCAAAGTCACTAAAATATATGAGTTATAGAAAAATTGTGTGCAAATACACTGCAAAAAATGCACTGAAAAGATGTGCAAATACACTGAAAAAATGTGCTAAGATTGTGCAAGATACTCCAAAATAAATGCTAAAGATGCAAAATCAATAAATTAAAATAGGTTATAGAGAAATAAGTGCAAATACACTGCAAAAAAATGCACTGAAAAAATGTGCAAATAAACTGAAAGAAGTGTGTGCAAGCACTCCAAAATAAATACTAGTTAATATGAAAATGTGTTCAAATTTCTGAATAATTGATATATACTTTTAAATGCAAATATTCCCCGTGATGAGCACTATACACTCCATGACGATACTAAAGAAAAATAAATATATAAATAGATAACAATTTGTTGAATGCCAGTGATATATATAAATAGTTAATATATATAAATATAAAATGCCGATTGAATGCAATTGTACATAGATGGTTTAGTTCATGGGATGAAATTGATGGTTAACTCAGCAGTTCATTCCTCAGTATACTGAGGTAATTAAATTCCTGCAATGCTTGTTTATTCACAATATAGGATATTTCCACCACAGCCGCAATAATAGATTCTCAGTGTCAGATGATTTATGGAAGAAAAACAAAGAAACAAGATCATTGCGCAATGTAACAAAAAGAAGTCCACAAGCAAAACAGCACAGTGATGAACTCACGTGCGCCCGATTAGGTTAGGGCATGCAGATAGGCAGATCTCAGTTGGCCGCTACGGACGAGGCTTGTCAAACAAGCTGCTGCTGTTTGATACAATGTATTGCAACACAGGCCACGTCCTAGGCTCCTCCCACGCGTTGCGTCACTGACACGTGACCTTCTTAAGGATCCTTCCCTGCCAGTGACATTTATACATTAATCTGTGCATTTTTATAGCACTGATCACTGTACATTTGTCATTTGACCCAAAAATGTTTCAAAAGTGTCCGATGTGTCCGCCATAATGTTGCAGTCTCTATAAAAATTGCAGATCGCCACCATTACTAGTAAAAAATAAATAATAATAATAAAAATGCATAAATCTATCCCCTATTTTGTAGACGCTATAACTTTTGCGCAAACCAATCAATATACGCTTTTTGTGATTTTTTTTTTTTTTTTTTTTTTATTACCAAAAATATGTAGAAGAATACATATCAGCTTAAACTGAGGAAAAAATTTTCTTTTTTTTTTAAAAAAAAGGGGCTATTTATTACAGCAAAAAGTACAAAATATTGTGTTTTTTTTCAAAATTGACGCTCTTTTTTTTGTTTATAGTGCAAAAATAAAAAACAGAGATCACCAAAAGAAAGTTCTATTTGTGGAAAAAAAGACATCAATTTTGTTTGGGTGCAGCGTCGCACGACCGCGCAATTGTCAGTTAAAGCAACACAGTGCCGTATCACAAAAAATGGCCTGGTCATTGAGCAGCCAATGGGCTGAAGTGGTTAAAGGGGAATTTTTTTCCCCAATTTTTTGCCCCAAAGCACCCTCCCCATGTTGAAGGCAATGGGCCTGGTATGGTTCAGGAGGGGGGCACTCGCTAGTCCACCCACACCTTCCCGTAAAGTTCCCTTTAAAAATCTATACCAGACCCAAAGTGCCTGGTATGGATTTTCAGGGGGACCCCATGCTTTTTTTTTCTTAATTCTGTCATAGGGTTCCCCTTAACCACTTCAATGCACTGCATTATATACGATATATACTTATATAGTAATACATTGCCTGCACTGTATATATATAAATATATATATATATATATATATATATATTCTACACTGTACATATATATACTAACTAACCTGCCTAATCTAGCTCAAGTTCTCTCAGTCTCCTCCACATATCACACTACATACAGCCACCGTGTAAGCAACCTTATATAGTGTGGGGCGTGAACTTAGCCCCCTGAGCCATGATTGACCAAAGGCACCCTGCCTTTGGCCAATCTTGGCTCTCACAGCAGATCGCACTGTGATTGGCCAAAGCATGCAGGTCAGGTGCATGCATTGGCCAATCAGCAGCCGTCAATGCACTGCAAACTCACCTTGCATTATGGGGTGCTCAAATTTGCCGCAAACACCCCATATGTTTGGTTAGTTTGCGAACAAATGAACACCCGTTTTTCAAGTAAGGCCAGGTTCACACTTATGCAAATTAGATACGGCTTTCCCCCGCATGCAATTCGCATAGCAGGAGAATGTGACTGGCTCCCTATGGAGCCGGTTCACATATGTCCGTTGCGGCTGCGGAACGCACTGCACAGAAACGCTGTGTGTCTTTGGCTCCATTTCAGGGCTGAATTCAGGCATAGAATCGGCCCTGATTCATCCCTGAATGGGGAACAGGGACGCACAGCGCTCCTGTGCGATCCTCAGTGGTTTACAGTGTGAACCCGGCCTGAAACTTACATTTGATTCGATCATTGGGATCATCCCTACAGCATACTAAGCAGAGGGTTAGTCTCTCAAATAGAAGATCAAACTATATACTTTCTCACATGGTATCAAAAACAGCAATGAACCTTTCCTGAGAAAGTAATGAAGGCTGTGACTTCTGACCTATTTTTTTAGAATGCTATTTCCTTGGATGTCATGGTCATTCTTTGGCTTTATTCCCTTCCCATACACATATATGCTGCCTCATTGAAGTGGGTTTTCTTCCGTGAGGCCACATATATGCATACCAGTGTTTGTGCTGGGAGTACGCCACACAGATCGCTCCTAGCACAGAGACTAAGTTCTCCTTGACAGCCTTGGGTCTCATACCAACAATCAGGAACCAGGACTCTGATTGGCTATAACAATAATCAGTTACTGTGCAGCCTGCCCATGTGTTTTAATTTCTCCTCTGAATGGAGAGAAAGATACATTGTATCTTTCTCTCCTTACCAGGGAAGAAAAATTTAAACAAACAAAAAGAAAGGAAGAAAAAATAGAGAGATCAGGGTTTGACCTAGGTCAGTGTCAGGATTAATTTTGGAGTCAAGGTGAGGGTCAAAGGTCAAGATGAGGGTAAACGTTTGGATCAAAGGTCAAGGTCAGTACAGTTTGGGTAGGATTTTAATTTAAAAAAGCATTTTTCAAATTAGTATCAATGTCAGTTAGTGTCAGCGTGATTTAGGTAGGATTAAAAAAAAGCAAAATGTGCGCTATTGTTTCTGGGCCCTACTGCTAAGGATGGCCTGACCATTGGCTGTTTGGAAGTTCTCCGAACAACCGAATTATAAGGTTGCTCGACTGTTTGTTCGGCCTGCCGAATAACCACAATGCACTGCACCATCGCACAGTGCATTGAAAGCCCTTATTGGCTGAAGCAATGAAAGCTTCACCCAGTCAGGGCACAGAGCACTATCAGAGCCATGATTGGACGCTGTTGTGATGACTGTACCCAATCATGGCTCATTGCTCCTAATCCCATACCACACTATAAAAGTATTCTTTCAATAGCGGCCATTTGTAGTGTGATAGCGGCGTGGAGAGGGATAGAACAGGGCTCTGTTCAGTGCTTTTAGACAGTTAGTGTGCTATTCTGATTCTATTGTCAGTAGAATATCAGCTTAGTGTGCATCTAGGGATAGTTCAGTGTGAGTGTAGTGCAACCATTCATCTTTACATTAGTGTTAATGTAGGGATAGTTCAGTCATGGTGGGTGTAGTGCGACCATTCATCTTTACATTAGTGTCAATGTAGGGATAGTCCAGTCTGTGTGAGTGTAGTGACCGTTTAACGCAGTTTTTTCTTCTGTGCGTTACCGCAAGTTTAACGCCATATATTTCATTGCTTTACTGCAAGTCCAACGCCGTATAGATCTGTGCATTACTGCAAGTTTAACGCCGTATATTTCATTGCGTTACTGCAGGTTTAACGCCATATAGTTCTGTGCATTGCTGCAAGTTTTACGCTATATAGTTCTGTGCATTACTGCAAGTTTAACGCTGTATATTTCATTGCGTTACTGCAAGTTTAATGCCATCTAGTTCTGTGCGTTACTGCAAGTTTAACGCCGTATATTTCATTGCGTTACTGCAAGTGTAACGCCATATAGTTATGTGCGTTACTACAAGTTTAATGCCGTATATTTCATTGTGTTACTGCAAGTTTTTCGCCATATAGTTCTGTGCATTACTGCAAGTTTAACACTGTATATTTCATTGGGTTACTGCAAGTTTAATGCCGTATAGTTGTGTGCGTTACTGCAAATTTAATGCTATATAGTTCTGTGCGTTACTGCAAGTTTAATGTTATATATATTTCATTGCGTTACTACAAGTCTAACGCCATATAGATCTGTGCATTACTGCAAATTTAACACCATATATTTCACTGCGTTACTGCAAGTTTATCGCCATATATTTCATTGCATTACTGCAGGTTTAACACAATATAATTCTGTGCGTTACTGCAAGTTTTACACAATATAGTTCTGTGCATTACTGCAAGTTTAACGCTGTATATTTTATTGCCTTACTGCAAGTTTAACGCCATAGAGTTATGTGCGTTACTGCAAGTTTAATGCCGGATAGTTCTGTGCATTACTGCAAATTAAACGCCATATAGTTCTGTGCGTTACTGCAAGTTTATTGCCATATAGTTCTGCGCGTTACTGCAAGTTTAATGCCGTATAGTTCTGTGCATTACTGCAAGTTTAACTTTATATATTTCATTGTGTTACTGCAAGTCTAACGGCATATAAATGTGTGCGTTACTGCAAGTTTAACGCCGTATATTTCATTGCGTTACTGCAAGGTAAATGCCATATATTTCATTGCGTTACTGCAGGTTTGACGCCATATAATTCTGTGCGTTACTGCAAGTTTAACGCTGTATATTTAATTGCATTACTGCAAGTTTAACGCCATATATTTCATTGTGTTACTGCAAGTTTAACGCCATATAGTTCTGTGCTTTACTGCAAGTTTAACGCTGAATATTGAATTGCATTACTGCAAGTCTAACACCATATAGTTCTATGCATTACTGCAAAACTAACGATATAGTTTTGTACATTACTACAAGTTTACCGCAGTATAGTTCTCTGCGTTACTGCAAGCTTAGCGCTATATATTTCTGTGCGTTACTGCAAGTTTAACGGCATGTGTGTATGACTGACATGCGAGCGCCGGAAGCGCCCACCATCATCAGGAGGTGTGTATCCAGATGACACAATACATCCAGCCACACTGACGCTGCAAAATAGTGTCATATACATGGCGCCGATGTGTAGGTGGCCTCACCCGCTCACAAAGCAGGCGGGGACAGCGGGAGACAAGTAAAGTCCCTTGATGCACATCACAGCTCCCAAAGCAAAACAAACATAGCCACCACCAGCAAGGAACAGCACACCAGACGGACTGGGGTATATGCCTATAATAAGATGTAAATTATGTGTTGGAAATTAAAGGCTAGTGCATAATAAATTGTAAAATGCATGCATGTATGTATGTAATGGCGAGGGTGACCACAGACCAGTTTTGGGCTAAATGGGTGTCTTCCACCCGGGTTCAATGTAGAAAAAAGAGACAAAGGTCTGGTGTCAGCAGTGACACACCTCCATCCCTGAAATATGCAACAAAACAGAAAATTTGCCCTGGGACTTTGAATGAGGTAGGCACATTTTAGCCAATAGACATAGCAACAGTAAATACAGTATAAAATGAATTCAAGTAGAGATAGTACATGCATTGATCTCATCAACAAATGCCAATTCATATGGGATACATAAAAATAAAGTGATGGTGCATATATGTATAAACGATCATATAACACACAGGCATCAAGTGTACCCGATGCATTTTGCAAGACCCAGCTCGCTCTTCAGGGGTAGATGTGTGTAAAATGTACCTAGGATGAAAAGATACAAATTGGGTGTATAGCGTATTGATACTATAGGTACCATTATTGATACTTATTGATAGGTACCATTATTGATAGCGTATTGATACTATAGGTACATTATTGATATAGGTACCAATATTGATACTATAGGTACCAGGTAAGATGGGCCTTGGTAAAGAAACCCCATACTCACCACTAGACATTACCAAAACAGCAGATGTATAGCTCCCAGATGGCGGCAGCAGGTGTCTCGTCAGGGAGCTGAGGAGGCGAAGCAAGACAAGACCCCACCCAGGGCCAAATGGAGGAAAAGCACGGCACGGATAGAAATTGTGTGTCCCTGATGGTCTCACTGTGTCCATGGAAAGTATTGGCTGTAAACATAAGTATATATGTCAGACAATCTTAAGTCACAGAGTAAAGTAAGTATGAGGTAACGTATATGTATCTATGTAAGAATGAAAGACCTGAGCTAAGGATGGTAAGGACTAAGGATGAGCCGAACACCCCCCGGTTCAGTTCGCACCAGAACATTCGAACAGGCAAAAAATTTGGCAGAACACGCAAACACCTTTAAAGTCTATGGGACACGAACATGAAAAATCAAAAGTGCTCATTTTAAAGGCTTATATGCAAGTTATTGTCATTAAAAAGTGTTTGGTCCCCTGGTGCAGGACCCAGGTCCCATGTATCAATGCAAAAAAATGTTTTAAAAACTGACCTTTTTTCGGGAGCAGTGATTTTTTTTAATGCTTAAAGTGAAACAATAAAAATTAAATATTCCTTTAACCACTTGCCGACCGCCGCACGACGATGTACGTCGACAAAGCGGCACGGGCAGGCAAAAGGGCTTACCTGTACGTCCCTGCCTGCCCGCGGGTGGGGGGTCCGATCGGACCCCCCCCCGGTGCCTGCGGCGGTCGGCAAATGTCCCCCGGCGATCGGTGGTGAGGGGGAGGCCATCCATTCGTGGCCCCCCCCTCGCGATCGCTCCCAGCCAATGGGATCATTTCCCTGCCTCTGTATTGTACACAGAGGCAGAGGAAATGATGTCATCTCTCCTCGGCTCGGTATTTTCCGTTCCGGGCCGAGGAGAGAAGACTGTAATGTGAGTGCACCAAACACACACACACAGTAGAACATGCCAGGCACACATTTCACCCCGATCCCCCCCCCGATCGCCCCCCGATCCCCCCCCCGATCACCCCCCCCCCCCTGTCACAAACTGACACCAAGCAGGTTTTTTTTTTTTTTTTTTTTTTTTTTCTGATTACTGTATTGGTGTCAGTTTGTGTCAGTTAGTGTGTTAGGGCAGTGAGTCTTAGGCCCCCTTTAGGTCTAGGGTACCCCCCTAACCCCCCTAATAAAGTTTTAACCCCTTGATCACCCCCTGTCACCAGTGTTGCTAAGCGATCATTTTTCTGATCGCTGTATTAGTGTCGCTGGTGACGGTAGTTAGGGACGTAAATATTTAGGTTCGCCGTCAGTGTTTTATAGCGACAGGGACCCCCATATACTATCTAATAAATGTTTTAACCCCTTGATTGCCCCCTAGTTAACCCTTTCACCACTGATCACCGTATAACCGTTACGGGTGACGCTGGTTAGTTTGTTTATTTTTTATAGTGTCAGGGCACCCGCCGTTTATTACCGAATAAAGGTTTAGCCCCCTGTACGTCTAGGGTACCCCCCTTACCCCCCTAATAAAGTTTTAACCCCTTGATCACCCCCTGTCGCCAGTGTCGCTAAGCGATCATTTTTCTGATCGCTGTATTAGTGTCGCTGGTGACGGTAGTTAGGGACGTAAATATTTAGGTTCGCCGTCAGTGTTTTATAGCGACAGGGACCCCCATATACTACCTAATAAATGTTTTAACCCCTTGATGGCCCCCTAGTTAACCCTTTCACCACTGATCACCGTATAACCGTTACGGGTGACGCTGGTTAGTTCGTTTATTTTTTATAGTGTCAGGGCACCCGCCGTTTATTACCGAATAAAGGTTTAGCCCCCCGATCGCCCGGCGGTGATATGCGTCGCCCCAGGCAGCGTCAGATTAGCGCCAGTACCGCTAACACCCACGCACGCAGCATACGCCTCCCTTAGTGGTATAGTATCTGAACGGATCAATATCTGATCCAATCAGATCTATACTAGTGTCCCCAGCAGTTTAGGGTTCCCAAAAACGCAGTGTTAGCGGGATCAGCCCAGATACCCGCTAGCACCTGCATTTTGTCCCTCCGCCCAGCCCACCCAAGTGCAGTATCGATCGATCACTGCCACTTACAAAACACTAAACGCATAACTGCAGCGTTCGCAGAGTCAGGCCTGATCCCTGCGATCGCTAACAGTTTTTTTGGTAGCGTTTTGGTGAACTGGCAAGCACCAGCCCCAGGCAGCGTCAGATTAGCGCCAGTACCGCTAACACCCACGCACGCAGCATACACCTCCCTTAGTGGTATAGTATCTGATCGGATCAATACCTGATCCGATCAGATCTATACTGGCGTCCCCAGCAGTTTAGGGTTCCCACAAACGCAGTGTTAGCGGGATCAGCCCAGATACCTGCTAGCACCTGCGTTTTGCCCCTCCGCCCGGCCCGGCCCAGCCCACCCAAGTGCAGTATCGATCGATCACTGACACTTACAAAACACTAAACGCATAACTGCAGCGTTCGCAGAGTCAGGCCTGATCCCTGCGATCGCTAACAGTTTTTTTGGTAGCGTTTTGGTGAACTGGCAAGCGCCAGCGGCCTAGTACACCCCGGTCGTAGTCAAACCAGCACTGCAGTAACACTTGGTGACGTGGCGAGTCCCATAAGTGCAGTTCAAGCTGGTGAGGTGGCAAGCACAAGTAATGTCCCGCTGCCACCAAAAAGACAAACACAGGCCCGTCGTGCCCATAGTGCCCTTCCTGCTGCATTCGCCAATCCTAATTGGGAACCCACCGCTTCTGCAGCGCCCGTACTTCCCCCATTCACATCCCCAACCAAATTCAGTCAGCTGCATGAGAGGCATTTTTATGTCCTCCCGAGTACCCCTACCCAACGAACCCCCCCAAAAAAGATGTTGTGTCTGCAGCAAGCGCGGATATAGGCGTGACGCCCGCTATTATTGTCCCTCCTGTCCGGACAATCCTGGTCTTTGCATTGGTGAATGTTTTGAACGCTACCATTCACTAGTTGACTATTAGCGTAGGGTACAGCATTGCACAGACTAGGCACACTTTCACAGGGTCTCCCAAGATGCCATCGCATTTTGAGAGACCCGAACCTGGAACCGGTTACAGTTATAAAAGTTAGTTACAAAAAAAGTGAAAAAAAAAAAAAAAACACAAACAAAACTATAAAAAAAAAAAAAAAATAGTTGGCGTTTTATTGTTCTCTCTCTCTCTATTCTCTCTCTATTGTTCTGCTCTTTTTTACTGTATTCTATTCTGCAATGTTTTATTGTTATTATGTTTTATCATGTTTGCTTTTCAGGTATACAATTTTTTATACCTTACCGTTTACTGTGCTTTATTGTTAACCATTTTTTTGTCTTCAGGTACGCCATTCACGACTTTGAGTGGTTATACCAGAATGATGCCTGCAGGTTTAGGTATCATCTTGGTATCATTCTTTTCAGCCAGCGGTCAGCTTTCATGTAAAAGCAATCCTAGCGGCTAATTAGCCTCTAGACTGCTTTTACAAGCAGTGGGAGGGAATGCCCCCCCCTCCCCCAACGTCTTCCGTGTTTTTCTCTGGCTCTCCTGTCTCAACAGGGAACCTGAGAAAGCAGCCGGTGATTCAGCCAGCTGACCATAGGGCTGATCAGAGACCAGGGTGGCTCCAAACATCTCTATGGCCTAAGAAATCGGAAGCTACGAGCATTTTATGACTTAGATTTCGCCGGATGTAAACAGCGCCATTGGGAAATTGGGAAAGCATTTTATCACACCGATCTTGGCGTGGTCAGATGCTTTGAGGGCAGAGGAGAAATCTAGGGTCTAATAGACCCCAATTTTTGCAAAAAAGAGTACCTGTCACTACCTATTGCTATGATAGGGGATATTTACATTCCCCGAGATAACAATAAAAATGATTTAAAAAAAAAATGAAAGGAACAGTTTAAAAATAAGATAAAAAAATAATAATAATAATGAAAAAAAAAAAAAAAAAAAAAAAAAAAAGCACCCCTGTCCCCCCTGCTCTCGCGCTAAGGCGAACGCAAGCGTCGGTCTGGCGTCAAATGTAAACAGCAATTGCACCATGCATGTGAGGTATCACCGCGAAGGCCAGATCGAGGGCAGTAATTTTAGCAGTAGACCTCCTCTGTAAATCTAAAGTGGTAACCTGTAAAGGCTTTTAAAGGCTTTTAAAAATGTATTTAGTTTGTCGCCACTGCACGTTTGTGCGCAATTTTAAAGCATGTCATGTTTGGTATCCATGTACTCGGCCTAAGATCATCTTTTTTATTTCACCAAACATTTGGGCAATATAGTGTGTTTTAGTGCATTAAAATGTAAAAAAGTGTGTTTTTCCCCAAAAAATGCGTTTGAAAAATCGCTGCGCAAATACTGTGTGAAAAAAAAAAATGAAACACCCACCATTTTAATCTGTAGGGCATTTGCTTTAAAAAGAAAAATAATGTTTGGGGGTTCAAAGTAATTTTCTTGCAAAAAAAAATTATTTTTTTATGTAAACAATAAGTGTCAGAAAGGGCTTTGTCTTCAAGTGGTTAGAAGAGTGGGTGATGTGTGACATAAGCCTCTAGATGTTGTGCATAAAATGCCAGGACAGTTCAAAACCCCCCCAAATGACCCCATTTTGGAAAGTAGACACCCCAAGCTATTTGCTGAGAGGCATGTTGAGTCCATGGAATAATTTATATTGTGACACAAGTTGCGGGAAAGAGACAATTTTTTATTTTTTTTATTTTTTTTTGCGCAAAGTTGTCACTAAATGATATTTTGCTCAAACATGCCATGGGAATATGTGAAATTACACCCCAAAATACATTCTGTTGCTTCTCCTGAGTATGGGGATACCACATGTGTGGGACTTTTTGGGAGCCTAGCCGCGTACGGGACCCCAAAAACCAAGCACCGCCTTCAGGCTTTCTAAGGCCGTAAATTTTTGATTTCACTCTTCACTGCCTATCACAGTTTCGGAGGCCATGGAATGCCCAGGTGGCAAAAAACCCCCCCAAATGACCCCATTTTGGAAAGTAGACACCCCAAGCTATTTGATGAGAGGTATAGTGAGTATTTTGCAGACCTCAGTTTTTGTCACAAAGTTTTGAAAATTGAAAAAAGAAAAAAAAAATTTTTTTTTCTCGTCTTTCTTTATTTTCAAAAACAAATGAGAGCTGCAAAATACTCACCATGCCTCTCAGCAAATAGCTTGGGGTGTCTACTTTCCAAAATGGGGTCATTTGGGGGGGTTTGTGCCACCTGGGCATTCCATGGCCTCCGAAACTGTGATAGGCAGTGAGGAGTAAAATCAAAAATGTACGCCCTTAGAAATCCTGAAGGCAGTGATTGGTTTTCGGGGCCCCGTACGCGGCTAGGCTCCCAAAAAGTCTCACACATGTGGTATCCCCATACTCAGGAGAAGCAGCTAAATGTATTTTGGGGTGCAATTCCACATATGCCCATGGTCTGTGTGAGCAATATATCATTTAGTGACAACTTTGTGCAAAAAAAAATAAAAAAAATAAAAATTTGTCACTTTCCTGCAACTTGTGTCAAAATATAAAACATTCCATGGACTCAACATGCCTCAAAGCAAATAGCTTGGGGTGTCTACTTTCCAAAATGGGGTCATTTGGGGGGGGTTTTATGCCATCTGGGCATTTTATGGCCTTCAAAACTGTGATAGGTAGTGAGGAGTAAAATCAAAAATGTACGCCCTTAGAAATCCTGAAGGCAGTGATTGGTTTTCGGGGCCCCGTACGTGGCTAGGCTCCCAAAAAGTCCCACACATGTGGTATCCCCATACTCAGGAGAAGCAGCTAAATGTATTTTGGGGTGCAATTCCACATATGCCCATGGCCTGTGTGAGCAATATATCATTTAGTGACAACTTTTTGTAATTTTTTTTTTTTTTTTTTTTTTTTTGTCATTATTCAATCACTTGGGACAAAAAAAATGAATATTCAATGGGCTCAACATGCCTCTCAGCAAATTCCTTGGGGTGTCTACTTTCCAAAATGGGGTCATTTGTGGGGGTTTTGTACTGCCCTGCCATTTTAGCACCTCAAGAAACGACATAGGCAGTCATAAATTAAAGGCTGTGTAAATTCCAGAAAATGTACCCTAGTTTGTAGGCGCTATAACTTTTGCGCAAACCAATAAATATACACTTATTGACATTTTTTTTACCAAAGACATGTGGCCGAATACATTTTGGCCTAAATGTATGACTAAAATTGAGTTTATTGGATTTTTTTTAGAACAAAAAGTAGAAAATATCATTTTTTTTCAAAATTTTCGGTCTTTTTCCGTGTATAGCGAAAAAAATAAAAACGGCAGAGGTGATCAAATATCATCAAAAGAAAGCTCTATTTGTGAGAAGAAAAGGACGCAAATTTCGTTTGGGTAGAGCATTGCATGACCGCGCAATTAGCAGTTAAAGCGACGCAGTGCTGAATTGTAAAAAGTGCTCTGGTCAGGAAGGGGGTAAAACCTTCCGGGGCTGAAGTGGTTAAATATCGTGCCTGGGGGGTGTCTATAGTATACCTGTAAAGTGGCACATTTTTCCCATGTTTACAACAGTACCGCAGTACAATGACATTTCTAAAGGAAAAATTGTCATTTAAAACTGATCTGTAATGAATTGTCGGGTCTTGGAAATATAGATAAAACTCATTGAAAAAAACGGCATGGGGTCCCTCCCAGTCCATTACCAGGCCCTTTGCGTCTGGTATGAATATTAAGGGGAACTCCGAACCAAAAATTAAAAAAATAAATTGCGTGGGGGTCCCCCCAAAATCCATACCAGGCCCTTCAGGTCTGGTATGGATTTTAAGGGGAACCCTGCTCCAGAATAAAAAAAATGTAGAGTTCCCCCCCCAAAATCCATACCAGACCCTTATCCAAGCACGCAACCTGGCAGGCCACAGGAAAAGAGAGTGGGCGAGAGAAGGCCCCTCCTCCTGAACCGTACCAGGCCACATGCCCTCAACATGGGGAGGGTGCTTTGGGGTCTGACCCCAAAGCACCTTGTCCCCATGTTGATGGGGACAAGGGCCTCATCCCTACAACCCTTGCCCAGTGGTTGTGTGGGTATGCGGGCGGGGGGCTTATCGGAATCTGGAAGATCTCGGCCTCCACCCCTATGTGAATTGGTAACAAGCTACATTGTACCCCTACCATTTCACAAAAAAAGTGTCAAAAATGGTAAAAAAGACAATAGACAGCTTGGCACAAGTCCTTTATTAAAAGATAAAAAAATGTAAATGTTAAGCGGTGTCCATTCATCTTCAATTACACCGCCGACGAGCCGAACAAAGAAAAAAAAAAAGCAGCAACATCTCCGCCTCCATGGCAGGCTACCGCCGAGTGACGCTTCCCATTGGTGACAGCTGTTATAAAGCTGAGGGCGGGGCCACCCGGTGATGTAAATGGGTGACCCCGCCCCCCTCTGATGCCACGAGAAGCCATGGGGAAGCCCATTCTTTTTTTGGCTCGTCAGGCGGCGTGATAGAAGATGAATGAAATGAATTGCGGGACATTTTTATTTTTTTATCTTTTAATAAAGGACTTGTCCCAAGCTGTCTCTTGTCTTTTTTACCATTTTTGACACTTTTTTGTGTGAAATGGTAGGGATACAATATACTCTTGACCCTTGTCTCTTGTCTTTTTTTACAATTTTTGACACTTTTTTGTGTGAAATGGTAGGGGTACAATGTACCCCATCACCAATTCACATGGGGGGGGAGGCGGGGATCTGGGCATCCCCTTGTTAAATGGGGCTTCCAGATTCCGATAAGCCCCCCACACGCATATTCCCACAACCACCAGGCAAGGGTTGTGGGGATGAGGCCCTTGTCCCTATCAACATTGGGACAAGGTGCTTTGGGGTCAGATCCCAAAGCACCCTCCCTGTGTTGAGGGCATGTAGCCTGGTACGGTTCAGGAGGGGGGGCGCTCTCTAGTCCCCTCTTTTGCTGCAGCCTGCCAGGTTGCATACTCGGATAAGGGTCTGGTATGGATTTTGGGGGACCCCTACGCCATTTTTTAAAAATTTGGCACAGGGTTCCCCTTTATTTTTCTACCAGACCTGAAGGGCCTGGTAATGGACTGGGGAGGACCCCATGCCGTTTTTTTTCAATGAGTTGTATCTATATTGCCAAGACCTGACAATTCATTACAGCCACGATCAGTTTTAACTGACAATTTCCTTTAGAAATGTCATTTTGCTGCGGTACTGTTCTAAACACGGGAAAAATGCGCCACTTTACAGGCATACTATAGACACCCCACAGGCATGATATATAAAGGAATATTTAATTTTTATTGTTTCACTTTAAGCATTAAAAAAAATCACTGCTCCCGAAAAAACGTCTGTTTTTGAAAAAAAAATTTGCATTGATACATGTCTCCTGGGGCAAGACCCAAGTCCCCAAACACTTTTTATGACAATAACTTGCATATAAGCCTTTAAAATGAGCACATTTGATTTTTCATGTTAGTGTCCCATATACTTTAACGGTGTTCCGGTGGCTTTCGAATTTGCAAAGAACACCGCATATTGTTTGGTGTTTACCCAAACATCCTAACAACCAAAGTTTGGCCCAAACTTATGCTCGAGCCGAACCGTTTGCCCATCCCTAGTAAGGACATGGAGACTGTAGGGGGAAGTGGTAAAGAGTTACCAAAAGCTGACAAGAGTGACAGTGAGGAAATAGCAAAATTGCTATTTCCTCACTATCACTCTTGTCCGCTTTTGGTATCTCTTTACCACCTCCCCCTACAGTCTCCATGTCCTTACCATCCTTAGCTCAGGTCTTTCATGCCGTGCTTTTACCATCCTCCGCTCCCTGGCGAGACACCTGCTGCCGCCGTCTTGGAGCTATACATCCACTGTTTTTGTCATGTCTAGTGGTGAGTATGGGGTTTCTTTACAAAGGCCCCTCTTACCTGGTACCTATAGTATCAATATCACGCTATACACCCAATTTGTATCTTTTAATCCTAGGTACATTTTACACGCATCTACCCTTGAAGAGCAAGCTGGGTCTCACGAAACGCTTTGGGTACACTTGATGCCTGTGTGTTATGATTGTTTATACATATATGTACCATCATTTTATTTTTATGTATCCCGTATGAATTGGCATTTGTTGATGAGATCAATGCATGTAATGTCTCTACTTGAATACATTTTATACTGTATTTACTTTTGCTACGTCTTCTGTTTTGTTGCATATTTCAGGGATGGAGGTGTGTCACTGGTGACACCAGACCTTTTCTCTCTTTTTTTTTTCTCAGTCTGATTCATGGTTTCTGACGGTAGGCGAAGGCCATGAATTCAGAAGATGCAGTCAATCTACTTGTTGGTAATATTTTTTTCAGATTGGATGAGCAGGATTACCGCATGGATCAGTTTGCCTTGGCATTACAAACGCTCCTGAGTCGCATGGCTCACCTGGAATCTCCCACTGTGGCTGCTCCGGTACAACCTGTGTTGCAGGCCGTCCCTGCTGCTGCTCCAGTCTCTGTGCAGGCACCCGCCTCGAGTATTACCTCTATAAGAGTTATGACTGGTTCCACTCCACTTCCCCAGTGGTTTGGGGGCAATCCAGTCCAATACAGAGGGTTTCTCAACCAGGCTGAGATATACTTTGAGATGCTGCCCCAGGCGTTTCCCATGGACAGAAGCAAAGTAGGTTTCATGATATCTTTCCTTTCTGAGAGAGCCTTGGCCTAGGCAACCCTCTATGGGAGATGCAAAAACCTGCTGCACAGAGTTACCCAGAGTTTGTGGCTTCTTTTAAAGGGTATTTGATGTTCCCTGCTTCTGCTGCCAAGTTCCTTATGTCCATCAAACAGAGTACGAGAGCTGTTGCCGATTACGCCATTGAATTCTGTATTCTGGCAGCAGAGGTTGCTTGGAACAATGAGGTCCTTGTGGCTGCTTTTTCTCATGGTCTCTCGGATACCATCAAGGATGAGATAGCAGCCCGAAATATACCCACTGAGCTGGAGAAGTTGATCACGTTTGCCATCCTCATTGACTCCAGACTCAGAGAAAGTTTTCCTTTTTATGGAGCGCTTGCGAAAGCCTCCTGTACATTTGTCTCCTAACTTTGTAACCCCACCCTTGCCTCCCTCACCTCCCATGCCTCCTGGCACCGAGTCGGTCTGTGAAGATGAACCCATGCATTTGGGCTTCACACATCTCTCTGTGGATGAGAGAACCCTTAGGAGGAGGGAGAGATTGTGCCTTTATTGTGGCCAGGCAGGTCACTTTTTAAAGTCTTGTCCTACCCATCCAGGGAATGCCCCAAACCTTGAGGTTCTGTCACGAAAATACAGGTTCTAATCTACTCTGGGGCTGCAGGCCTGTTCATTGATGCTGCCTTTGTATCGAAGCCCTCAGTTCCGCTGCAGCTGTGTGACACTCCACTTGCCATTGAGGCTCTTGACGGGAGACCTCTACAGCCTGCCCATATGACTCATGAGACTGTTCCTTTGTCCATCACTGTAGGGGTTGCAGTGTTGTGGCACCAGCACCAGTGCCTAAGGCCCAATTTTTCAGCCCCTGTTCAACAGGGGCATGTAATTACAATTCTTGATCTAATATTTCACAGCAGGGCCCGTTTCTGCGCCCACCAAGATTAACTGTGAGGACTTACAGTGTTGTGCCACCAGCACTACCACCAAAGGCCCAATTTTTCTGTCTCTGTTCAACAGGGGCATGTAATTACAATTCTTGATCTAATATTTCACAGCAGGGCCCGTTCCAGCGCCTACCAAGAGTAACTGTGAGGACTTACAGTGTTGTGGCACCTGCACTACCATCACCAAAGGCCCAATTTTTCTGGCCCTGTTCAACAGGGGCATGTAAGTACAATTATTGATCTATTATTTCACAGCAGGGCCCTGTGAGGGCTTACAGTGTTAAGGGCCACAACAACACCTAAGGCCCAAATTTCTGCTGAGTATATAGGGCAGGCCCCTACTTTCAAACATCCAACTTACAAACGACTCCTACTTGCAAACGGAAGGAGACAACAAGAAGTGAGATGAAATCTACCCTATAGGAAGGGAAGTTCTCTCCTGTAAGAGTTAATATGGGAAAAACTTTTCTCCTTTCCACTGATGCTTTATCACCAATCCTTGTTTCACTAAAAACCCCAAATTTTCAAAAAAAAATTGGTAATTGGGACAAAAAGTGAGGTGAAATCTTCTGAAGAGGAGCACAGATAGCAAAACAAATGTCACAGGGGTGATAACCATTCCCTATGTTTTCCAAAAAGCTTAAACAGATTTTTTGGCTGGAGCTACACTTTAAAAATTTACCAGTTCAAAATTACAAACAGATTCTACTTAACAACAAACCTACAGTCCCTGTCTTGTTTGCACCGCCTGTATACTGCTGTTCAGAGTATATAGGGCCTTGGGGCCCCACGCCTTTCCTTTTTTTAATTTGGGTGCGGGGTTCCCCTTAATATCCATACAGGACCCAAAGGGCCTGGTAATGGACTGGAGGGTACCCATGCCGTTTGTCTCACTGATTTTCATCCATATTGCCAGGACCCGACATTACATTAAAGCCGCAAGCAGTTTTGAATGAATTTTTTTCCTTTAAGAATGTCATTTTGTGCAGGGACTGTTCTAAGCACGGGAAACACGTGCCACTTTACAGGAATACTATAGACACCCCCCCAGGTACGATATTTAAAGGAATATTTCACTTTTTTTTTTACTTTAAGCATTATTAAAATCACTGCTCCTGAAAAAACGGCCGTTTTTAAAAGTTTTTTTTTGCATTGATACATGTCCCCTGGGGTAGGACCCGGGTCCCCAAACCCTTTTTAGGACAATACCACGCAAATTAGCCTTTAAAATGAGCACTTTTGATTTCAAACGTTCGAGTCCCATAGACGTCAATGGGGTTCTAACGTTCGTGCAAATTTTCGGTCCGTTCGCAGGTTCTGGTGCGAACCAAACTGGGGGGTGTTCGGCTCATCCCTAATGGCTAACAGAATCAAAGGTCACTATTCCAAAACTAAAATTACCCATCTATTCCACCAAGCCACTAAACAGAAATTGATAGACCCAGAAGCTATTGCAGACGCATTCAGTTATTACTACAATACACTTTACAATCTGAAAGATGACACATCTGTCACACAGCCGTCATTACCTGACATAGAAGCGTTTCTCAATGAGATAAACCTCCCCAAACTAACTACAGAACAACTAGACTCCCTAAACACCCCATTTACGCATCTAGAAATCAGAAATATAATTTCATCACTTCCCTCTAACAAATCTCCATGTCCTGATGGTCTTACAGGAGAGTATTACAAACAATTTGGAACTATACTAGCACCATATTTAACCAAAGTGTACAATGACGCTGCCTCATCCTCCTCTCTCCCCCCCCAGAAATGTTAAATGCCCCGATCGTTACAATACCGAAGCCGGGGAAAGAGCCTACCTCTGCACAAAACTTCCGACCCATATCTCTTCTCAATGTGGACACAAAAATTTATGCCAAACTAATAGCTCACAGATTACTCAACCTAATGCCCCTTCTAATACATAAGGACCAATCAGGCTTTTACAAAAGGGAGGCAGACAACTGATGCCACTCGCAGAATTATCAACATAATTCATCACGCTGAGACGTCTCGAACGCCTTCTCTGCTCCTGTCCTTGGATGCAGAGAAGGCGTTCGATAGGGTCCACTGGAAATATCTTGAAGCAACCCTTGGCAAATTTGGCTTCCAGGGCCCCATTCTGGCAGCTATAATGGCTCTATATTTCTCCCCATCAGCACAGGTTTATACGTCGGAGATGCTATATAAGCCATTCTCCATCACTAATGGCACCCGACAAGGTCGTCCGCTCTCACCAATCACGTTTAACCTAATCATAGAACCCTTAGCAGAACACATCAGATCCCACTCTAAAATATCAGGCTTCACCATTGGCACCATAGAGAACAAAATAAATTTATTTGCAGACAACGTGATAATGATGATCACAAATCCCCACTCTTCCCTGGCTTAGGTTCAATCGCTGTTGAAACGGTTTAGTACTTTATCTTACTACAAAGTTAATGAACATAAATCCAACATTCTGAACCTAGGCATTGATGCAACCACTAGTAATTTACTCCAGACCCAATATCCCTACCCATGGGCAGATGATGATATTCCCTACCTAGGCTTTACTCTAACCAAATCCACTAGAGGTCTTTTCGCACATAACTACACAGACGCCAAACAAATGATGCTTACTGAAACCACAAAACTTTCTAAACATGAATTCTCATGGGCAGGCCGCTTAGCAGCCTTTAAAATGATGGTATTGCCCCGGTTGCTCTACATATTTCGCACACTTCCTATACCACTTTCAACTACGGTAACTACCTGAAATCTCTCCAATCCGTCCTAAGCCAATTTGTTTGGCAAGGGAAAAAATCTAGATGTAGTCACACGAAACTTATTAAACACAGATCCGCAGGGGGGATGGGATACATAGATATCAAAGACTACTAAAAATGCCACCATTCTCTCACAAATGAAAGAATAGATGAATACATCACCCACGACTCTCTGGAGCGATATAGAAAATCACCATAACGCTCACATTCTCCATTACTCACCACCTGTCCAAGCCTTAGTTAAAGTGTGGCGCGCACTGCAAATTACCAAATGGTCACAATTGATGACAAAACCACTACACATTCCTTTAGACACCTTAAAGCTTCTTACACCTGACCTAACACTCCCAACCTGGATTACTGACCGGGTAACATACACGCAAGAACTTCGCAACCTAATAACCTGCAAATCCTTCTAACAAATCAGCAAAGACATCAATGCACCCTCCAAAGACTTCCTCACCTACTACAGATTACAAAAATGCTTAAAGGCACACACATCTATAGAAGGAACACTACCCTTAAAACTATGGAACTACTTCTTTACAGATCACTCTAATGCCCTGTACACACGGTCGGACATTGATCGGACATTCCGACAACAAAATCCTAGGATTTTTTCAGACGGATGTTGGCTCAAACTTGTCTTGCATACACACGGTCACACAAAGTTGTCGGAAAATCCGATCATTCTGAACGCGGTGACGTAAAACACGTATGTCGGGACTTTAAACGGGGCAGTAGCCAATAGCTTTCATCTCTTTATTTATTCTGAGCATGCGTGGCACTTTGTGCGTCGGATTTGTGTACACACGATCGGAAATTCCGACAATGGATTTTTTTGTCAGAAAATTTTATAGCCTGCTCTCAAACTTTGTGTGTCGGAAAATCCGATGGAAAATGTGTGATGGAGCCTACACACGGTCGGAATTTCTGACAACAAGGTCCTATCACATATTTTCTGTCCGAAAATCCAACCGTGTGTTCCGGGCATTACACTAAAGGGACTTCCCTCATATACTCACTTCTACAAGAAAAAAACTTCAAATCCAAACCTCTCCTTGACCTGGAAACTGACCTTCAAATGCACTTCACAGATGCCCAATGGCAAACGACAATCGCATCTATCTACAAAGCAACAACTTGCACCTCACTATGGGAACTGACACAAAAAACGCTAATGAGATGGTACCTAACTCCGTCCAGACTAGCCAAATTCCACGAACACACTTCACACGACTGTTGGAGAAACTGCGGCCATCCGGGCACGCTCCTACACATCCTGTGGTCTTGTCCACATGTAACACAGCTATGGAAAAATGTGGAAACCATACTCCAAGCCATACTTCATAGCTCGGTTACAATTACCCCACAGTTAGCCATTCTTAATCTGAACATAGACGACTTTCCAATACATCAGAGATCAGTAATCACACACACCCTCCTAGCTACCAAACTCTTGTTAACTAGAAACTGGAAATCTGATAACATTCCTTCTCTTAATGAAGTAATCAACTTAGTACAAACTCATTTCACTTATGAAATCCTCCTGTCACGCAGCAAACAATCCCACACAAAGACACTAGCCCGCTGGAACTCATGGGTCCTTTGGTACTCAAAAAAGAATTGATAACTGAAATAAGAATTAGTAACTGAATGTCTTGTCTCACAACTCGCCTTCTACTTGATGCTTCCCCCCCCCCCCTTATCCATCCTCGCTCCCCATTCCTCCTGTACCCCTTCCCTTCCCTCCTTACCCTACCCCTCCACCTACCATACCAGGTTAACGGATCTACCCTGTGTTTATACTCACTTTGTTAACGATTTTTTTTCTCTTTTAAGAACGATATTCATAAACTCTCTAACCAGTCTGTACTTGCAATATCTACTCTGTATACTTACACTTACATTCACATGTTTTCGTTCCTTACTACGACTACATAACCTGTAATATGTAAAACTCAATAAAAATTTATTGGAAAAAAAAAAAAAAGTGTCAAAAGTGTCTGAAATGTCCGCCGCAATATTGCAGTCCCGATAAAAAATTGCTGATTGCCGCCATTACTAGTAAAAAAAATAAAAAATAGTAATAAAAATGCCATAAATCTATCCCTTATTTAGTAGACGCTATAACTTTTGCTAACACCAATCAATATACGCTTACTGCAATTTTTTTTTTTTTTTTTTTTTTACCAAAAATATGTAGAAAAATACACATCTGCCTAAACTGAGGGAAAAAAATGTTTTGTTTTTTTTTAACCAATTTGGCACTGCGTCGCTTTAACTGCTAATTGCGCGGTCATGCAATGCTGTACCCAAATGAAATTTGCGTCCTTTTCTTCCCACAAATAGAGCTTTCTTTTGATGGTATTTGAACACCTCTGCAGTTTTTATTTTTTGCGCTATAAACGGAAAAAGACCGAACATTTTGAAAAAAAATGATATTTTCTACTTTTTGTTATAAAAAAAATCCAATAAACTAAATTTTAGTCATACATTTAGGCCAAAATGTATTCGGCCACATGTCTTTGGTAAAAAAAATGTCAATAAGCGTAAATTTATTGGTTTGCGCAAAAGTTGTAGCGTCTACAAACTAGGGTACATTTTCTGTAATTTACACAGCTTTTAGTTTATGACTGCCTATGTCATTTCTTGAGGTGCTAAAATGGCAGGGCAATACAAACCCCCCCCAAATGACCCCATTTTGGAAAGTATTTACAAAAAGTTGTCACTAAACGATATATTGCTCACACAGGCCATGGGCCTATGTGGAATTGCACCCCAAAATACATTCAGCTGCTTCTCCTGAGTATGGGGATACCACATGTGTGGGACTTTTTGGGAGCCTAGCCGCGTACGGGGCCCCGAAAACTAAGCACCGCCTTCAGGATTTCTAAGGGTGTAAATTTTTGATTTCACTCTTCACTGCCTACCACAGTTTCGGAGGCCATGGAATGCCCAGGTGGCACAAAACCCCCCCAAATGACCCCATTTTGGAAAGTAGACACCCCAAGCTATTTGCTGAGAGGCATATTGAGTCCATGGAATATTTTATATTTTGACACAAGTTGCGGGAAAGTGACACTTTTTTTTTTTTTTTTTTTTTTTTTGCACAAAGTTGTCACTAAATGATATATTGCTCACCCAGGCCATGGGCATATGTGGAATTGCACCCCAAAATACATTTAGCTGCTTCTCCTGAGTATGGGGATACCACATGTGTGGGACTTTTTGGGAGCCTAGCCGCGTACGGGGCCCCGAAATCCAATCACTGCCTTCAGGATTTCTAAGGGTGAAAATTTTTGATTTTCACTCTTCACTGCCTATCACAGTTTCGGAGGCCATGGAATGCCCAGGTGGCACAAAACCCCCCCAAATGACCCATTTTGGAAAGTAGACACTGCAAGCTATTTGCTGAGAGGCATGGTGAGTATTTTGCAGCTCTCATTTGTTTTTGAAAATGAAGAAAGACAAGAAAAAACATTTTTTTTTTCTTTTTTCAATTTTCAAAACTTTGTGACAAAAAGTGAGGTCTGCAAAATACTCACTATACCTCTCAGCAAATAGCTTTGGGTGTCTACTTTCCAAAATGGGGTCATTTGGGGGGGTTTTGTGCCACCTGGGCTTTCCATGGCCTCCGAAACTGTGATAGGCAGTGAAGAGTGAAATAAAAAATTCACGCCCTTAGAAAGCCTGAAGGCGGTGCTTGGTTTTCAGGGTCCCGTACGCGGCTAGGCTCCCAAAAAGTCTCACACATGTGATATCCCCGTACTCAGGAGAAGCAGCAGAATGTATTTTGGGGTGTAATTAAACATATTCCCATGGCATGTTTGAGCAATATATCATTTTAGTGACAACTTTGTGCAAAAAAAAAAAAAAATGTGTCTCTTTCCCGCAACTTGTGTCGCAATATAAAATATTCCATGGACTCGACATGCCTCTCAGCAAATAGCTTGGGGTGTCTACTTTCCAAAATGGGGTCATTTGGGGGGGTTTTGAACTGTCCTGGCATTTTATGCACAACATTTAGAAGCTTATGTCACACATCACTCACTCTTCTAACCACTTGAAGACAAAGCCCTTTCTGACACTCATTGTTTACATGAAAAAGTTATTTTTTTTTGCAAAAAAATTACTTTGAACCCCCAAACATTATATATTTTTTCAAAGCAAATGCCCTACAGATTAAAATGGTGGGTGTTTTCATTTTTTTTTTCACACGGTATTTGCGCAGCGATTTTTCAGACGCATTTTTTGGGGAAAAAACACACTTTTTAAAATTTTAATGCACTAAAACACACTATATTGCCCAAATGTTTGATGAAATAAAAAAGATGATCTTAGGCCGAGTACATGGATACCAAACATGACATGCTTTAAAATTGCGCACAAACGTGCAGTGGCAACAAGATAAATACATTTTTAAAAGCCTTTAAAAGCCTTTACAGGTTACCACTTTAGATTTACAGAGGAGATCTACTGCTAAAATTACTGCCCTCGATCTGACATTTGCGGTGATACCTCACATGCATGGTGCAATTGCTGTTTACGTTTGACAACAGACTGCCGCTTGCGTTCGCCTTAGCGCGAGAGCAGGGGGCGACAGGGGTGCTTTTTTTTTTTTTTTTTTCTTTATTATTTTTTTGCTTTTTTATCTTATTTTTAAACTGTTCCTTTCATTTTTTTTTCTTTAATCATTTTTATTGTTATCTCAGGGAATGTAAATATCCCCTATCATAGCAATAGGTAGTGACAGGTACTCTTTTTTTTGAAAAAATTGGGGTCTATTAGACCCTAGATCTCTCCTCTGCCCTCAAAGCATCTGACGACACCAAGATCGGTGTGATAAAATGCTTCCCCAATTTCCCAATGGTGCTATTTACATCCGGCGAAATCTAAGTCATAAAATGCTCGTAGCTTCCGGTTTCTTAGGCCATAGAGATGTTTGGAGCCACTCTGGTCTCTGATCAGCTCTATGGTCAGCTGGCTGAATCACCGGCTGCATTCTCAGGTTCCCTGTTGAGACAGGAAAGCCAGAGAAAAACACGGAAGACGGTGGGGGGGGGGGCATTCCCTCCCACGGCTTGTAAAAGCAGTCTAGAGGCTAATTAGGCACTAGAATTGCTTTTACATGAAAGCCGACCGCTGGCTGAAAAGAATGATACCAAGATGATACCTAAACCTGCAGGCATCATTCTGGTATAACCATTCAAAGTCGTGAATGGCGTACCTGAAGACAAAAAAAATGGTTAACAATAAAGCACAGTAAACGGTAAAGTATAAAAAATTGCATACCTGAAAAGCAAACATGATAAAACATAATAACAATAAAACATTGCAGAATAGAATACAGTAAAAAAGAGCAGAACAATAGAGAGAGAGAATAGAGAGAGAGAGAACAATGAAACCACAACTATTTTTTTTTATTTTATATTTTTTTTTTTTTTTTTACATTTTTTGGTAACTAACTTTTATAACGGTAACCGGTTCCAGGTTCGGGTCTCTCAAAATGCGATGGCATCTTGGGAGACCCTGTGAAAGTGTGCCTAGTCTGTGCAATGCTGTACCCTACGCTAATACTCAACTAGTGAATGGTAGATTTCAAAACATTCACCAATGCAAAGACCAGGATTGTCAGGACAGGAGGGACAATAATAGCGAGTGTCACGCCTATATCCGCGCTTGCTGCAGACACAACATCTTTTTTGGGGGGGTTGGTTGGGTAGGGGTACTCAGGAGGACATAAAGAAAATGCCTCTCATGCAGCTGACTGCATTTGGTTGGGGATGTGAATGGGGGAAGTACGGGCGCTGCAGAAGCGGTGGGTTCCCAATTAGGATTGGCGAATGCAGCAGGAAGGGCATTATGGGCACGACGGGTCTGTGTTTGTCTTCTTGGTGGCAACGGGACACTACTTGTGCTTGCCACCTCACCAGCTTGAACTGCACTTATGGGACTCGCCACGTCACCAAGTGTTACTGCAGTGCTGGTTTGACTACGACCGGGGTGTACTAGGCCGCTGGCGCTTGCCAGTTCAATAAAAAGCTACCAAAAAAACTGTTAGCGATCGCAGGGATGAGGCCTGACTCTGCGAACGCTGCAGTTATGCGTTAAGTGTTTTGTAAGTGACAGTGATCAATCGATACTGCACTTGGGTGGGCTGAGCTGGGCCAGGCGGAGGGGCAAAATGCAGGTGCTAGCAGGTATCTGGGCTGATCCCGCTAACACTGCGTTTTTGGGAACCCTAAACTGCTGGGGACGCTAGTATAGATCTGACCGGATCAGATATTGATCAGATCAGATACTATACAAATAAGGGAGGCGTATGCTGCGTGCGTGGGTGTTAGCGGTACTGGCACTAACCTGACGCTGCTTGGGGCTGGTGCTTGCCAGTTCACCAAAATGCTACCAAAAAAACTATTAGCAATCGCAGGGATCAGGCCTGACTCTGCGAACGCTGCAGTTATGCGTTTAGTGTTTTGTAAGTGACAGTGATCGATCGATACTGCACTTGGGTGGGCTGGGCGGAGGGGCAAAACGCAGGTGCTAGCAGGTATCTGGGCTGATCCCGCTAACACTGCGTTTTTGGGAACCCTAAACTGCTGGGGACGCTAGTATAGATCTGACCGGATCAGATATTGATCCGATCAGATACTATACCACTAAGGGAGGCGTATGCTGCGTGCGTGGGTGTTAGCGGTACTGGCGCTAATCTGATGCTGCCTGGGGCGACGCATATCACCGCCGGGCGATCAGGGGGCTAAACCTTTATTCGGTAATAAACGGCGGGTGCCCTGACACTATAAAAAATAAACGAACTAACCAGCGTCAACCGTAACACTTATACGGTGATCAGTGGTGAAAGGCTTAACTAGGGGGCAATCAAGGGGTTAAAACATTTATTAGGTAGTATATGGGGGTCCCTGTCACTATAAAACGCTGACGGCGAACCTAAATACTTATCTCCCTAACTAGCGTCACCAGCGACACTAATACAGCGATCAGAAAAATGATCGCTTAGCGACACTGGTGACTGGGGGTGATCAAGGGGTTAAAACTTTATTAGGGGGTGTTGGGGGGTACCCTAGACCTAAAGGGGGCTAACAGTAACTGACCTAACACTGTAACTGTCACAAACTGACACCAATACAGTAATCAGAAAAAAAAAAACCTGCTTGGTGTCAGTTTGTGACGGGGGGGGGGGGGTGATTGGGGAGGATCGGGGGGGGGCGATCAGGGGGGGGATCGGGGTGTTTTGTGTGCCTGGCATGTTCTACTGTGTTGTGTAGTGTGTTTTCACTCACAGTGACGTCTTCTCCCCTCGGCGCTGGAATGGAAACTACCGAGCCGAGGAGAGATGACATCATTTCCTTTGCTGCTGTTTAGCATACAGCAGCAAAGGAATGTTCCCATTGGCCGGCGGCGATCACGAGGGGGGGGCCACGAACGGATGGCCTCCCCCTCACCTCCGATCACCGGGGAACAAAAGACGACCGCCTCGGGCACTGGGGGGGGGTCCGATCGGACCCCCCACCCGCGGAAGGCAAATCACGTACATGTACGTGATTTTGCCTGTCCGTGCCGCCTTGCCGACGTACATCGGCGTGAGGCGGTCGTCAAGTGGTTAAATTGGTATATTTATTATAGCAAAAAGTAAAAGATATTGTGTTTTTTTCAAAATTGTCGCTCTTTTGCTTATAGCGCAAAAAATAAAGACCGCAGAGGTGATTATATACCACCAAAAGAAAGCTTTATTTGTGGGAAAAAAAGCACATCAATTTTGTTTGGGTACAGTGCCGCACGACCGCTATTGTTAGTTACGCTGTGCCATATCTCAAAAAATGGCCTGGTCATTGAGCAGCCAAATCTTCCGGGGCTGAAGTGATTAAACTGAAATTATTATCCCTAAAAGTGCAACCATCACATAATTTTATAGTGATATGTAAGAAAAAGTATTAGCTATGTATTAATTGCACCTAAAGCCCATTTCCAGGCTATTTTTGTGAAATGGTCTGCCAGCTGGTTTAAGTCAACCTCAGTATGTTTCCACCACAAAATGTCATTGGTCTTTAGGGTTCTATAATGCCCAGCATCATTAAGGAGATACTCTGAGTGTAAAGTGTCATGGGCCTGACCCCTGAGGGGATGGCACCCAGCACTTACAAAGTATTAATAAAGAGAGTGGCACTTACATCATCATGTCAGCACAACTCTCTGCATCATGAAAGTCCACCCACCACCAGGAGGACATTGATCTTGCATGTCCTGTTACCAGCTTGGAGACTTCAGAAAAAGATAAGTATGTTGAAATCTGATAGCATAACATACTGTTGGGAGGCCTCAAATAGAGAAAAGGGTAGTCTGCAAGTAAAAGGCTATATTCTGGATTTGGGCTTTAGTTGTAAGCTCTATCAACCCAATCATGGATTGCAGTATGGCAAGTATTCTAAATTTGCTCTACTAACTATCTGATATAATCTGATCTGATAAAACCTCACATGAAGGTTTTCACCACAACAGTATGATATGCATTATTCATCTGTACCTCTATACAGCTCCTGTCATGTCTAATCTAAGGGCTAGTGAGTGGAATGTCACTACTCAGTACATGTGAAATGTTGGGCAAGCAATTTACTGCACCTAAATCTGTCCCCCCTACTCTTCTTTAACATCAAAATTCTATCATAAGTACAGTATGTTGGTTTATTATCTTTCACAATAAACACAATTTCAGACTGTTAATTGCAATATGGTATTACACAAATTTAGCAGCTGCAACATTTGCATATGTTTATATAGATAATGAAAAATAAATTTTCCTGGCAATTCATAAGCAGAACAAACTATTACCAGTAAAAAAAAGCATACATGAATAAGAAATTATTCATATTTCATTACTGAGAAGGCTATACAATTATTTCCAGGAAGGAGAGCTATTTCACTAAAACACAGCTACAAGGTAGTAGTATAAAAAGCTGCTCCATAAATACGTTGCTTTTTAGGTAGAACAAACCAGTTTATGAAAATTATGGTTTGTTAGATACTTGTGCCGCATTTAAGACACTTTTAGTAAGTCAAGTGATTGCATTTCTAGTTGATTGATCATTGGGGTCTCCTGCACCAGCAATTTTTACGTTTTCTAACAATGAAAACTAGTAGGTAATGTGAATTAAACTGAATTCTTAATCTGTTCTTCTTCTAACACTGGCTAAATAATAGCTCTAATGTGTATTGAAAAGACTATTCCAGATTCGTTTTTAGTAACACATTGTTCACTAAACCACAGTATGCATAAGAAACCCCTCTGTAACATTTCAAGAAATTGCGTTCAGAGAGATTGAATTAAGCCCATACATATGTAAGTGACTTCTTAAGTTCATCAGTCTTCTTTAATTTCTAAAACTGTGCCCAGCTGAGTCAAGAACATACTGTGTTACAGGATCTATGTATCCATTTGCTGAAGCAGCTTGCTTAGGCACTGCAAGAAAAAAAAAGTTCTTATAAATAATGTACATTTTATAGTAGTGTCTCTGAATGTCCTAATGTACTTGTTTCACACAAATCGAAATAGATATATCAGAAGGACAAGAAGAAATTAAATGTCTTATCCTGAAGGGTGATCCACTGCAAACTTCCTCCCACAGGCAGGCCACACATTCTTCAAGTGGTCACAAAAACATAAATCTTTTTTAGCTGGTGTAAGTCAGGACTTGAAAAAAAAGCATGCTGTACAATAATTTATTAAAGGGAAATAGTACACAGTACGCATTTTTTACATAGATAGCTTGATGACTAAATTGAAGTTGGTTTTTACATTTTTAAATTACTTTTTTGCTCACTTACTATAGCCTGGTAACTGAAAGATAAAAGTTTGGTAAATGTTGATGCATGGTGGGCATCATACTCCACAAATGATAAAATAATAAAACTGTATTGTTATTGTTTGCCCTTAAAGTGGAACTTCAGGTTTAAAGCTAAACTCTGAGAAAACATGAAACACACACACATTAATGCATTTCTGCATTCTTTTATACATCATGAAATGTATATTTTTAAGTGCAAGCAGTGCAAGTACTGAAATTGAAATTGGTATTAGTCTCTTGCAAATTCACTGTACAGCGGCCTTAAAGCGTAAATCCACTTTGTATACACTAGCCTGTCTGTATACCCCAGCCTCTCTGTATACCCCAGCCTCTCTGTATACCCCAGCCTCTCTGTATACCCCAGCCTGTCTGTATACACTAGTCTCTCTGTATACCCCAGCCTCTCTGTATACCCTAGCCTGTCTTCTATATACACTAGCCTCTCTGTATACACTAGCCTCTCTGTATACACTAGCCTCTCTGTATACACTAGCCTCTCTGTATACACTAGCCTCTCTTTATACACTAGCCTCTCTTTATACCCCAGCCTCTCTGTATACACTAGCCTCTCTGTATACCCAACTTCTCTGTATACACTAGCCTTTTCTGTATACCCCAACTTCTCTGTATACACTAGCCTTTCTGTATACCCCAGCCTCTCTGTATACCCAACTTCTCTGTATACACTAGCCTGTCTGTATACCCTAGCCTGTCTGTATACCCTAGCCTGTCTGTATACCCTAGCCTGTCTGTGTACCCTAGCCTGTCTGTGTACCCTAGCCTGTCTGTGTACACTAGCCTCTCTGTTTACACTAGCCTCTCTGTATACCCCAGCCTGGGATTTGGTCACAATCCATACACTAGACAAAGAATTTGGGGGCACACCCGAACAAATGCATTAATGTTGCGGCTGATTCTAGCTGGGGGCTTGGAAAAGCCCATTCTACTGATGGTGCCAGAATCTTTAATCATTCTAGAACATTCAGTAAATGTTCTAGAACATTCAGTAAATGTTTTCATTTTTAGGTGGATGGTGGTGGATTAAATCACCCATTGTCCTCTTATGTCGTTTGTGTTGAAGTGACATCACTGCAGCACCTGTGATCCTATGCACATTTACCAGCTGCACTTTAGTTGATTTGTTATTTTTCTGGCATCCACACAACATTGTTTTTGCTAAAAATCTTTTTTGTTTTAGACAAAATGTCGAGGGCTTAAAACTTTTATTATTATTTACTATTGTCTATGTCCCTGTTGAAAAGATTTCTTTTCACTTCCTGTGAATTCTTTAAAATAGGAGCGCAAACAGAAATAGAAACCTGTGATCACTTCTGTTGAGTGAAGGCCTGGGATAAAGGAAGTGCTAGTCATGAGAGAAAATCCATGATTAATCCCTATCAGGGTGAAACACATCAGTAGGGCATGGCTTTAGGCATGGACTGTCAGCATTATGGACCTTGAATAAACATGAGCTAATAGAAGAATGTCACCAGTGTGAACCCTTCCTTGTAATAGAAACCTGCCAGATATCCAAACTAGGGATGAGCCGAACACCCCCGGTTCGGTTCGCACCAGAACCTGCGAACGGACCGAAAATTCGCACAAATGTTAGAACCTCATTGACGTCTATGGGACTCGAACGTTCAAAATCAAAAGTGCTCATTTTAAAGGCTAATTTGCATGGTATTGTCCTAAAAAGGGTTTGGGGACCAGGGTCCTACCCCAGGGGACATGTATCAATGCAAAAAAAACTTTTAAAAACGCCCGTTTTTTCGGGAGCAGTGATTTTAATGATGCTTAAAGTAAACACACGCGTGTTTCCCGTGTTTAGAACAGTCCCTGCACAAATGTCATTTCCTTTTAAAAATGTCATTTTTAAAGGAAAAAATCTCATTTAAAACTGCTTGCGGGTTTAATGTAATGTCGGGTCCTGGCAATATGGATGAAAATCAGTGAGACAAACAGCATGGGTACCCCCCAGTCCATTACCAGGCCCTTTGGGTCTTGTATGGATATTAAGGGGAACCCCGCACCCAAATTAAAAAAGGAAACAGCAGTATACAGGCTCTGTACTCTGAACAGCAGTATACAGGCGGTGCAAACAAGACAGGGACTGTAGGTTTGTTGTTAAGTAGAATCTGTTTGTAATTTGTAATGGGTACATTTTTAACGTGTTTAGCTCCAGCCATAAAATCTTTTTTAAGCTTTTTGGAAAACATAGGGAAGGGTTATCACCTCTAAGACATTTATTTTGCTGTCTTTCCTCCTCTTCAGAAGATTTTACCTCACTTTTTGTCCTAATGACAAATGTTTTTTGAAAATTTGGGTTTTTTTGTGGAACAAGGATTGGAAAGCATCAGTGGAAAGGAGAAATGTTTTTCCCATATTAACTCTTACAGGAGAGAATTTCCCTTCCTAGGGGTAGATTTCATCTCACTTCCTGTTGTCTCCTTCCGTTTGCAAGTAGGAGTCGTTTGTAAGTTAGATGTTTGAGAGTAGGGGCCTGCCCTATATACTCAGCAGAAATTTGGGCCTTAGGTGTTGTTGTGGCCACAACACTGTAAACCCTCACAGGGCCCTGCTGTGAAATATTAGATCAAGAATTGTAATTACATGCCCCTGTTGAACAGGGGCAGAAAAATTGGGCCTTTGGTGGTGGTGCTGGTGCCACAACACTGTAAGTCCTCACTCGCTCTTGGTGGGTGCAGAAATGGGCCCTGCTGTGAAATATTAGATCAAGAATTGTAATTACATGCCCCTGTTGAACAGGGGCTGAAAAATTAGGCCTTAGGCACTGGTGCTGGTGCCACAACACTGCAACCCCTCACAGACACTCTAGTTGGAACGCAGGAACGAGCCCTGCTGCAAAGTATTGCATCAAAAATTGTAATTACACGCCCCTGTTAAACAGGGGCTGAAAAATTGGGCCTTAAGCACTGGTGGTGGTGCCCAGAACCAAAAATGTTCTTGCAAGCTATGAGCGTGATCATTGAGGAGGAAGAGGATAGCTACTCAGGGATAGTCACTCAGCATCAGCATAGGCAAATTATTCGGTTACATCAGCATGAGGTGCTTGGTAGCTGGTGGTGATCCAAGACTGGTTTATTTTTATGAAGGTCAGTCGATCGACCGAGTCGGTGGACAGACGCACCCTGTGATCGGTTACAAAGCCTCCAGCAGCACTGAATGTGCATTCCGAAAGAACGCTGGATGCAGGACAGGCCAGTAGCTCAATTGCATACTATGCAAGCTCTGGCCAGTGAGCCATCCTCAAAACCCAGTAACCCAGAGGGTATTCGGTGGGAAAGGTGTCCAAGTCAGATCTTGCCCCTAGGTATTCCTGCACCATGTAAAACAGACGCTGGCGATGGTTGCTGGAACCGATCATACCTTGGGGCTGCGGACCAAAAAATTGTCTGAACACATCGGTCAGACGGCCACCTTCTCCACCGCTCCTTCTTTGACTGACCGAAGCCTCAGCAACACGTTGTCCAGAAACAGGAGTTTGTAACCTCCCAGTCTCTGGGAACGCGTTGCACAGACCTTTCTGCAAGGCCTCCTGAAGATGTTTCATCCTCTGCTCCCTCTGCGATGGCAAGATAAGGTCCGCAACCTTACCCTTGTAACGTGGATCAAGGAGGGTTGCCAGCCAGTATTGGTCCTTCTCCTTGATACCACGAATACGAGGATCATTACGCAGGCTTTGCAGGATCAGGGAGGCCATGCAGCGTAGGTTTGCTGAGGCATTTGGTCCGGAGTCCTCTGGGTCACTAAGGACGACATGGTCCGCAGCCACCTCCTCCCAGCCACGTACAAGTCCATGTGTTTCTTGGGACTGATCCCTTAAAGACTGCTGCTGATGCTGAGTGCCAGGCTCCACCTCCATACTGACACAATCTTCCTTCTCCTCCTCCTCCTCCTCCTTGTCCTCTTCCTGTGTGATCGGTGGGCACGCAGGAACACTGTCTGGATAAAGGGGGCCTTGAGAGCTAAGGAAGTCCTCCTCTTCCTGCCTCAAGTGCCCTGTCCATTATTCCATGCAGCGTATGCTCCAACAGGTGGACAAGGGGGACAGTGTCACTGATGCATGCACTGTCACTGCTCACCATCCTCGTGGCCTCCTCAAATGGTGACAGGACAGTGCATGCATCCCTGATCATGGCCCACTGGCGTGGGGAAAAAAAAACAAGCTCCCCTGACCCTGTCCTGGTGCCATAGTCACACAGGTACTCATTGATGGCCCTCTGCTGCGTGTGCAGCTGCTGCAGCATGGCCAAAGTTGAGTTCCACCTGGTGGGCATGTCACAGATTAGGCGGTTCTTGGGCAGGTTAAACTTCTTTTGGAGGTCTGCCAGCCGAGCACTGGCATTATATGACCGGCGGAAATGCACACAGACTTTCCTGGCCTGCCTCAGGACATCCTGTAAGCCCGGGTACCTGCCCAAGAACCGCTGCACCACCAAGTTAAGGACGTGAGCCAAACAGGGCACATGGGTCATTTGTCCCTGTCGGAAGGGCGGAGAGGAGGTTGGTGCCATTTTCGCAAACCACCATTCCTGCCTTAAGTTGGCGTGGCGTCAACCACCTCTGAACCTGCCCCTGCAGAGCTGACAGAACCTCTGCCCCAGTGTGACTCCTGTCCCCCAAGCACACCAGCTCAAGCACCGCATGGCATCTTTTGGCCTGCGTACTTGCGTAGCCCCTTGAATGGCTACGGAGCACCGCTGGTTCAGAGGACAAAGCACAGGAAGAGGCCATGGAGGAAGAAGAAGAGGAGGGGGTGGAGGAGAGAGGTGTGTCACAATCATTTAGCATTTTGGAGGCGTGGTGGCGGAACAACCTCCAACACTACTGCACCTTGTCCTGCTTTCTTCCCAGCTGCCAGCAGAGTCATCCAATGCGCCGTGAAACTTAGGTAACGTCCCTGTCCATGCCTGCTGGACCATGAGTCAGCGGTAATATGCACCTTACCGCTGACCGCCCTGTCCAGCGAGGCATGGACATTGCCTTCCACATGCCGGTAGAGAACCGGAATCGCCTTCCATGAGAAAAAGTGGCGTTTGGGTACCTGCCACTGAGGAACGGCACATTCCACAAACTCATGGAAGGGGGCAGAGTCTACCAACTGAAAAGGCAGCAGTTGAAGTGCTAGCAATTTTGCCAAGCTAGCATTCAACCGCTGCGCATGTGCATGGCTGGGAGCAAACTTCTTTCGGCGGTGCAGCAGCTGGGGCAGGGAAATTTGCCTGGTACAATCTGACGTCGGTGTACCAAAAGCAGATTGCCCACAAGTACTTGGCTGTGACACACCTAATTCTACACCTTCATTCCTCTCAGTACAGGTCTCAGAGAGGACTGAAGGTATAGTGGGGTTGGAGATCTCAGCTGATGAGGAGTAAGGAGAGGTCCTCTTTGTTCTTTGGTGTGGGTCTTTTAGATACGCTTGCCAACGAACTGCATGGCAGGTCAACATATGTCTGGTCAAGCATGTGGTACCCAAGCGGGAGATGTTTTGGCCACGCTAGATACGCCTGAGACATATGTTGCAAATAGCAGCGGTGCGATCTGATGCACTCATCTTAAAAAAGGCCCACACCAAAGAACTTTTCGAATAACGCGCAGACACTGCAGCGCCCTGCACATGTGGAGCTTTGGGGTGTGATGCAGTCAATGTGCTGCCCTTAGGCTGGCCCCTGGAGGGCATCCTGCCTCGTTGGTGATGTGCCGCCTCCTCCTCCTCCTCCTCTTCCTCTCTCCTATCAGGCACCCACGTTGAGTCAGTGACCTCATCATCCCCTCCCTCCTCATCACTGGAGCAAACCTGGCAGTATGCTGCAGCAGGGGGAGCATGACTGCCAGATTGCTGTCCTTCTTGGGCACCCCCTCTGTCCGTGCTCACGTTACTGCCTTCATCGAGCTCAGTATCATCATCAGAGCCTTCCAAACGCTGGGCATGTACCCAACACTGTGGTCAAACAGTTCGAGGGACTCCTCAGGAGGACATGGTGGGGCTAGGGAAGGAGTCACTGATGACATTGAGCCAAGGGAAGAGGCCGCTGCTTTGCCAGACAAAGTACCCTGGGCATGGGTGAGAGAGGATGAGGAGGATGAGGACGGCTTGGTCATCCACTCGACCAAGTCTTCTGCATGTTGCGGCTCAACACGGCCAGCTGCCGATAAAAAGGCCAAGCGTGTCCCACGGCCACGTGCTGATGATGATGCACCGTCTCCACGACCAGCACTAGACACAGAGCCTGCTTGCCCTCTCTTATTGGCTTGTGACTGTCTGCCTCTCCTTCTTGGCCTTCCAGACATACTAATGGCCTGTAGCTGCACTAAGCTGGGATATATATATATATATATACTGATACTGCAGCTAGCAAAATCAACTGCCTGCCTGTAGTATGAGAACACCACCAACCTTCTACAGGTAGCTTTAGCTGAACACTGTGCAGAGCTCGCAAAAAAAATAACTTGTAGGTTTAGCTGGACACTGTGAGGAGGACGCACCACACTAACTTGTAGTTTTAGCTGAACACTGTGAGCAGGACGCACCGCACTAACTTGTAGGTTTAGCTGAACACTGTGAGGTGGACGCACCACACTAACTTGTAGTTTTAGCTGAACACTGTGAGTAGGACGCACCGCACTAACTTGTAGGTTTAGCTGAACACTGTGAGGTGGACGCACTGCACTAACTTGTAGCTTTAGAAGAACACTGTGCAGAGGTCTCACTACACTAACTTGTAGGTTTAGCAGAACACTGTGAGCAGGACGCACGGCACTAACTTCTAGGTTTAGCTGAACACTGTGAGGTGGACGCACCACACTAACTTGTAGTTTTAGCTGAACACTGTGAGCAGGACGCACAGCACTAACTTGTAGTTTTAGCTGAACACTGTGAGGTGGACACACCGCACTAACTTGTAGTTTTAGCTCAACACTGTGAGCAGGATGCACCGCACTAACTTGTAGTTTTAGCTGAACACTGTGAGCAGGACGCACCGCACTAGTAGGTTTAGCTGAACACTGTGAGGTGGATGCACCACACTAACTTGTAGTTTTAGCTGAACACTGTGAGCAGGACGCACAGCACTAACTTGTAGTTTTAGCTGAACACTGTGAGCAGGATGCACCGCACTAACTTGTAGGTTTAGCTGAACACTGTGAGGTGGACGCACCACACTAACTTGTAGTTTTAGCTGAACACTGTGAGTAGGACGCACCGCACTAACTTGTAGTTTTAGCTGAACACTGTGAGCAGGACGCACTGCACTAACTTGTAGCTTTAGATGAACACTGTGCAGAGGTCTCACTACACTAACTTGTAGGTTTAGCTGAACACTGTGAGCAGGATGCACCGCACTAACTTCTAGGTTTAGCTGAACACTGTGAGGTGGACGCACCGCACTAACTTGTAGTTTTAGCTGAACACTGAGCAGGACGCACCGCACTAACTTGTAGGTTTAGCTGAACACTGTGAGGTGGATGCACCACACTAACTTGTAGGTTTAGCTGAACACTGAGCAGGACGCACCCCACTAACTTGTAGGTTTAGCTGAACACTGTGAGCAGGACGCACCCCACTAACTTGTAGTTTTAGCTGAACACTGTGAGCAGGATGCACTGCACTAACTGTAAATAGTCTAGCTGCCTGACTGGTACTAATAGGATCAAAAGAACACCAGCAATTTTTTTCAGGTAGCTGTAAATACTAACTTCTAGGTTTAGCTGAACACTGTGAGGTGGACGCACCGCACTAACTTGTAGTTTTAGCTGAACACTGAGCAGGACGCACCGCACTAACTTGTAGGTTTAGCTGAACACTGTGAGGTGGATGCACCACACTAACTTGTAGGTTTAGCTGAACACTGAGCAGGACGCACCCCACTAACTTGTAGATTTAGCTGAACACTGTGAGCAGGACGCACCCCACTAACTTGTAGTTTTAGCTGAACACTGTGAGCAGGATGCACTGCACTAACTGTAAATAGTCTAGCTGCCTGACTGGTACTAATAGGATCAAAAGAACACCAGCAATTTTCTTCAGGTAGCTGTAAATACTGTAACAAGACAAGCCTGCCTGTCAGTAAGAAGATAACAGGAACGGATCTAGCTAAACTGAATACAGTGTGTGTGTATATATATATATATATATATATATATATATATACACAAGACACTGTAAGTGCAGCTAACTGACTGACTGTTCTGCCTAATAAATCTAACTCAAATCAAATGGCACTGTCTGTCTCTCTCTCTCTATCTATGAACGCCGTGCAGGCGGCCTTATATAGTGTGGGGAGTGTACTAAATCCCCTGAGCCATAATTGGCCAAAGCCTCCTTGGCTTTGGCCATTTACGGCTCTCTGTTCAAACAGCGCTGTGATTGGCCAACCATGCGGGTCATAGTGCATGCTTGGCCAATCATCACCAGCAATGCACTGCAATGCCGCATTGAATTATGGGCCGTGACGCGCCACACGAATTTGGCGCGAACGGCCCATATCGTTCGCAATTCGGCGAACGTGCGAACAGACGATGTTCGAGACGAACATGGGTTCGACTCGAACACGAAGCTCATCCCTAATCCAAACCCGTTTCCACTTTTCCCCTTTTCCACTCATACAACCTCTCATGCCCTATTTATAATCACACAGGAAGTTAAAGAAAATCTTACTATGGGGCACAAGCATCCAAAACAAAAGTAAAGGGACTGAGTTATATTTTAAATTAACTCTTTAACCTAGTATACAGAATACTGTTTATAATGTAAAGTTGAACTTCAGGCAAACAGTTATATATACAGCTGTGGTATATGTGTTTTTCTTGCCAAACATGTTTTAATTTTATTCAGTTTTCCTTGCTATTCATATTTCTCTGCCACATTGCTTAGCCAATTAGATAAATGCACTATTTCATATTCCAGGTTTTCAGCTGTGTATTCCTTTCACATAGCTGCTAAATGGATAATGAAATGGTAATGTGACAATGCTGATTTACTATCTGATGAGCACTCAAGTGACATATTAAGCTGTAAAACCCGAATAGGAAACAGTGGCGTCACCTTCCTACCTAGTTGTGCAGTGTGATATAAATATGGTAATCCCAAGCATTTCTGAACAGATTTACAATTTCTTTATCAGTTAAAACAGTTCACATGTATTTTATAGCAAAACCCTTAGGCAAACAGCTACATACATACTGTAGATGTAATACATACTTAGGAGCAGTTTTACCTGCTAAACGATTAGTATTTCTCTCTATCTACAGTACTTCTGAGATTTTAATAGCCCTGGCACACAGCACAGCTGTGTCTGAAAGAGCAGGAAATCCGATTTTACATTGCTTCAGCATACTAACATTTACAGGTCTTATCTTTGACCCCAGCCTTTGACTTCATGGTGAAAGGAGAAGCAGTGCACTGATTAGCTATTCTCTTTATCATTCCGCTCTCTCTTCTTTTCCATCAGCATCTTCCTTGTTAGCAAGAGTACTATAGTACAGTTGATGCTATCTCACCCTCTCCCTTAACCACTTCCCGACCAGCCACCGTAGTTTTACTGCGGCAGAATGGCACGGGTGTGCGAAGCGACGTTATGTTACGTCAGGCGCGCGCATGCCCCCTAGGCAGCCGCGACGAACGGTTTAGTTTCAGAACTGATCAGTCTCCAGGCCCAGGCCAATGATTTCTGGCCTGGACCTGCTAATCGGTTCTGACAAATGAAATCCCCCCCTGCCTGTGTAAGTGTAAACAGACAGGGAAAGTGATGTCATCTCTCCTCGTGGAATTATTTTCCGTTCCAGAGAGAGGAGAGAGGACATCCAAATGTGAGTTGCACCAATACTACACTGACACATTATACAAAGGTACAAATTTCACCCCCCCGATCCCCCCCCCCCCCCAGTTAACCCCTTCACTCGCTGTCACTGTGTCACCCAGTGCAGTGTTCATATTTTTCTTTGATCACTGTACTGGTGTCATTTGTGACACTAATCAGCGTTAAGGTATTTAATAGTAGCCCCATATAGGACTAGGGACCCCCCCTAACTCAATTAGGGTTTGCATTGCCCCAGGCAGCGTCATATTAGTGCCGGTAGTGCTAACACCCACGCACGCACCATACACCTCCCTTTTAATTGATCACTGTCACTTACAAAACACTAAACACTTAACTGCAGCATTCGCAGAGTCAGGCCTGATCCCTGTGAATGCTAACAGTTTATTTGATAGCGTTGGACGCAGTCGCTGACAGGCAGTGCTCTTTTTTCCTGTGAGTCTCACTAGTGTACCAGTAAATTTAGAGGCCAAAATGTCCATTCGAAGGTACACTAGTGAAGAGACCTACACGTTTCTGATCATGACAGATGAGAGTGAAGAGGAACTCACCCATCTGTCATATTCATGCTCAGAATACGAACCCGTAGACAGCAGCCGCACCCTGACAGATAGCTCTGATGATGGAGTAGTTGTCCCTGCCAAGGTCAGGCATACCCGACCCTATTCTTCTGCTGTTGTTAAGGTGCAAGAACCACAGGGCTCTTGTATAGAGCAGAGAGCCAGTACTAATGCTGCTCATCCTTCTGGTGAACTGGCAAGCACCAGCAGCCTAGTACATCCTGGTCATACATCCAGCACTGCCGTATCACGTGGTCCCGTGGTGAGTCCCATAAGTGCAGTTCAAGTTGGTGAGGTGGCTAGCACAACTAGTGTCCCACAGCCACCAAGAAGACAGCGCTGAGCCCATGGTGCCCTTCCTGCTGTATTTGCCAATCCAAATTGCGAGCCCACCACTTCTGCAGCACCTGTACTTCCCCCATTCACTGGCCAACCCGGAATTCAGGTGGAAACAGTTGATTTTACATCACTTGATTTTTATTTGCTGTTTTTCACGGAAGATCTCTATAGATCTATTGTGGACCAAAGCAATTTGTATGCTGGTCAATTAATCGCCGATAATCCCAAGTTGACCCTTGCCAGAGATTGGAAACCTATTATGGTCTTTTCTTATTTAAGACCTTCCTGGGCCTATCCCTCCTCATGGGCATAACTAAAAAAGTGAGTTGCCCAATTCACCATATGCCGTGTTCTCTGCCTCCATGACCAGGACACAATATAAGCAGATCTTGCGGTTCATGCATTTCAATGACAATGAACTCTGTCGTCCTCGGGGTGACCCTGAATACAAAATTCAGCCCCTCATAAACCACTTCAACTAGCAGTTTGCAGCCTTGTTTACTCCCGATCAAGTTGTAGATTCCTGTCTTAGGCTGGGGAAGAGAGCCTGCTTGAGATGTAATAATTTGCTCACTGTGAAGTGGAGGGATAATAAGAATGTTTTCATTCTGTCCTCCCTTCACGCAGACACGCCGGTCCAAATTCCTACAGCGACTGGTGTTGCAGAGAAACCCCTGTGTTCACGAATAAAACCTAAATATGGGAGGGGTGGACCTCAACGACCAGTTGTTGGCACTGTATCTAATTGCCCGTAAGGCCAGACACTGGTGCATAAAAGTGTCTGTATACTTGTTCCATTTGGCTCTGCTGAACGCCTATGTGCTATACAAAGCATCAGGACGAACTGGATCCTTCCTTAAATTCTAGGAAGAGATCATCACAGCCCTCCCAATCCAAATGCAGTGAGCCAGCTGCATGAGAGGCATTTTCAGCATGTCCTCCCTGGTACTCCTACCCAAAAAATCCCAAAGAAGATTTAGTGTCTGTAGAAAGCGCGGATATAGGCAAGACACCCGCTGTCCTGACCAACCTGGTCTTTGCATTGGTGACTGTTCCGAATGCTACCACACACTAGTGGAGTGCGTAGGGTACAGCATTGCATAGTCCTAGGCACACTTACACAGGGTCTCGAAAGATGAGATGGCCATCACATTTTGAGAGACCCTAATCTGGAAAGTTTATAGTTTACAGTTTATATGAAAGTGCAAAAAAAAAAACACACACACACACAAACACAAAACAAATAAAAAATAAAAAAGCCAAAAATAGTTATGGTTTTATTTTTCTTCTCTCTCTATTGTTCTCTCTTATGTTTACTCTCTATTGTCCACTCTCTCTCTATTGTTACTGTATTTTAGAACTGTAATGTTTTATTTTTACTATGTTTTATTGTAATTACTTTGCAGGTATGGTATGTCTTACTGTTATACTGTAATGATACTTTGTTTTATTGTTAACCATCATTTGCTTAGCAGGTACGCCATTCAGCTGCAGCACGGGTTTATTTATTCTGACAGCAACAGCGTTTGCTCCCACGATACGTAAAGCCGTGACTCTAGCACTGTAGGAGGTGATGTTACCACCACAGTTAAAAAAAGAGCATATATGCTGAAGCATGGGGGCAGGGGTGGATTTGCTCCTAACATTGGGGAGGATTGCCCACATGCTTCGGCATATATTTTTTAGGCACAGATTGCGTTAAAAAATTAAGTTGTTTTTTGAGTTTGTTTTATCGTTACCATTGTTTGCTTTTCAGGTACACCATTCAGCTGCAGCACTGATTTATTTATCTGGACAGCAACAGCGTTTGCTCTCACGATATGAAAATCAGTGACTCCAGCGCTGTAGGAGGTGATTTTACCACCACAGTTTTTAAAAAAAAGTGCATGTATGCCCATCATTAGAAGTGGGTGGATGAAGGGTGGTATTCTAATGGCAGGCATACCCACCGATCAATTTCTTTTTTTCGTTCAGCCCACCGGCTGCATGCAAAAAGAGCATTACAATATAAGCCCAACAAGGACCAGCAACGTACTGGTATGTAGCTGGACTTTGAGTGGTTATACCAGAATGATGCCTGTTTAGTTATCATCTTGGTATCATTCTTTTCAGCCAGTGATTAATTAGCCTCTAGACTGCTTTTACAAGCAGTGGGGGGGAATGTCCCCCCTCCCACCATCTTCCATGGTTTTCTCGGGCTCTCCTGTCCCAACAGGGAACCCAAGAATGCAGCCGGCGGTTCTGCCAGCTGACCATAGAGCTGATTGGAGACCAGAATGGCTTCAATCATTTCTATGGCCTAAGAAACCTGAAGCTACAAGCATTTCATGACTTAGGTTTCGCCAGATATAAACAGCGCCATTGGGAAATTTGGAAAGCATTTAATCACACCGATCTTGGTGTGGTCAGATGCTTTGAGGGCAGAGGAGAGATCTAGGGTCTAATAGTGTCAGGAAAGTACTTACCGAGGCCGAGATGTCAAGGCAAGGAGACAGGAGTCAAACCCGGGTCACAGGCAGGGGGTCAAACACAGGAGATAGTTGGAGATCCGTTTAAACAAGCCGAGGTCAGGTCCAGGAGAAGAGTAGAGTAGTCAGGTAGCAATCCGGGTCACAACGGGTAAACAGGCACAGGAGACAAGATCAAGTTTTCAAAACGGAAAGCTGAAGACGAACCAGAGCCCTTTATATAGGCCAGCTGAAAGGTTCACATTGGGCGTGCGCCAGTGCGCATGTGCGTGTGCCGGAGCGCTTGACCACGAATGCGCATGCGCTGGAGCGCCGTTCCACCGCGCATGCGCAGGAACACGGCCAAAGCGTCTGGAGGAATTATTTCCCTGACAGTGCCCCCCCCGAGGGGTGGCCTCCGGACACCCAAACTAGACATTAACTCTGGATGTTCTTGATGAAAGGCCTGGACCAAACGTGGGGCATGTACATTTTTAGAAGGTTCCCAGGAGTTATCTTCAGGGGGATACCCCTTCCACTTAATCAAGTACTGGAGTTGTCTTTCCCTTTTCCTGCAACTTAAGATTATTTCCACTTCAAATTCACTTTCCCCATCTATCATGACTGGTGGAGGAGGTGGTCCTTCCCTGTCAGGAAAAGGGTTGGGAACAACAGGCTTCAGGAGAGATGCATGGAATACTGGATGCCCTTTGTAAGAATTAGGTAAGACTAGTTCAAAGGCCACAGGATTGACCACCCTCTTGATTCTGAAGGGGCCTATGAACTTTGGCCCTAGTTTCCGTGAGGGAATTGGCAACCTGAGATTAATGGCTGACAACCAAACTTCTTCGCCTACCTTAAAGGCTGGATTCTCCTTCCTTCGCTTGTTATAGTGCTTTTGATAATCCTCCTGTCATGAACAGGTGTGACCAGATTGTGTGGACTGCAAAGAGGAAACCAAAACGCATGTAAAGTGAATAAGAATAATGTTTATTTAAGATATGTGATATAAAGAAGTAAACACCCCAAATACAAATAGTGCTCAACCAACCAACAGAAACCCACAGACAACAGATAATATATACAGCCAAAGGGAAGTACCGAAATCAAACATGTAAGCCAGGCCAGGGTCATACACAGGGGATCAGCAACTGAACAAGGGCAGGATAGGAGAGGGAGATAATGGATGGGATATGGCTACAAGGGAATAGGAACACAGGAGGGACAGGATCAGGATGGGATTGGATACAGGCTCAGGAGCAGGCTCAGGTTCAGATACAGGTTACAGATACAGGTTACAGGTCAGGACGCAAGGAAGAATGATACCAAGGCAAGCATGTGAGGGCTTGCCGGGTATTTATAAGGCTGCAGTAATTGACCTCATGTTACACCTGAGCGCAGAGGGTGCTGTCTACTCCACACTGCCAGAGTACACCCGCTGGTGGACACCGGTACTACGGCCCAAGGATGCAACAGTGCCACCAGCAGGTGAGACCTCTTACTACAGGTCCTGGTTGTTGGAAGACACCCGCTGGTGGACACTGGTACTGCGATCCAAGAGACTGACAGTGACACCAACGGGTGAACCATTTCATGACACCTCCTGGGCTTTCTGCATGGCTTCCTGAATTCTCCGGAAGTTCAGCTGGATGGAAGCTACTCGGTCTTGTAACGCAGGGACAGACAACTCAGGAACCAAATCTGGAAGAAAAGAGGGATAGAACCCAAAGTTAGACCAGAAAGGTTTTTGATTGGTAGCAGCATGGATGGCATTGTTATACGCAAACTCTGCGTACGGCAGTAGAATGGACCAGTCATCTTGGGAGTCAGAACAAAAACATCGGAGATACTGTTCCAGGGTTTGGTTCGTTCTCTCCGTCTGGCCATTGCTTTGGGGATGGTATGTAGAGGAGAGACAGCCCTTAATTTCCAGAGATTTACATAATTCTCTCCAAAACTTAGAAGTGAATTGGGTACCTCTTTCCGAGGTGATGCTCACCATGCAGTCTAATAATTTCTTTGAAGAACACATTGGCTGTAGCAGAAGCAGAGGGAGTACCAACCATGGGCAGGAAGTGTGCCATCTTTGAAAGCCGGTCAACGATAACAAGAATGGTGGTGAACCCACCCCGAGGGAGGTAGGTCCACGATAAAATCCATGGAGATTTCTGCCCATGGCCATTCAGGAATAGACAAAGGTTTTAGTAGACCCCAAGATTTATTATTTGGACCCTTACTGCGTTGACATGGGATGCAGGAGGCAACATAATTCTTACAGTCCTGTCTCCAACCCAGCCACCAAAAAGAGCGAGAAATTAATTCAATAGTCTTTTGTGTCCCGAAGTGGCCTGCCAGTTTATGGTCGTGGAAGGTCCTTAAAGCTAGAGGCCTTGACTCCAGCGGGACAAAAAATTTTCCGTGGGACCAGAGTAAGTCATCATGTTTCTCCAAGGAGGACATGTCAGGATCAGAACATTGGCTGGATGCTGATTTAATAGAGGTTTTTAGGTCAGCTTGAGTGACCAAAAAAATTTTTTGTTGAGACAAGATGGTACTGGGTTCAGTTACCTGAGAGGTTTCGTGGAACATCCGGGAGAGTGCGTCCGCTTTTCCGTTCTTTGAACCGGGTCTATAAGAAATATGGAAATTAAATCTGGAGAAGAAGAGGGCCCATCGGGCCTGTCTGGGTTTTAAACGTTTTGCTGTCCTGAGATACTCCAGATTTTTATGATCGGTGAAGATCATGACAGGATGAGGTGCCCCTTCTAGCAGGTATCTCCACTCTTCCAAAGCAAACTTGATGGCCAACAACTCCTTATCGCCTACGTCATAATTCTTTTCCGGTGGACTTAATTTCCAGGATGTGAAGACTACGGGATGCAGGAGAGCCTTGGGGCCCTGTCTTTGAGAAAGGATGGCCCCAGTAGCTGTTTCTGAAGCATCAACTTCCAGTATAAATGGCAGGGCTGGATCTGGGTGTCGCAAGACTGGTGCGGATGAGAATAGGGCCTTTAACTTAATGAAAGCTTCCTGTGCTTCTGAAGACCATTGAAAACAGTTATGTTGGCTTGTGAGTTGGGTAATGGAAGCTCCAATAGCTGAAAAGCCAGCGATAAACCTCTGGTAAAAATTTGAGAAACCTATAAATCGTTGAACTCCTTTTTTATCTACAGGAGCCGGCCACTCCTGGATTGCCTTGACCCTCTGAGGGTCCATTGTGACCACTTGGTGGAGATGATGAATCCCAAGAATTGCACAGTTGTCTTTTCAAATTCACATTTTTCTGCTTTAAGGAATAATTTGTGTCTTCTGAGGATTGCCAGGACCTGTTTGACATGTGTCTGGTGTAGTTCCATGGTGGCAGAAAAAATGAGGATGTCATCCAGGTAAATGACCAGGAAGTTATCAAGTTGTCGCCTGGTTATAGTATAATTGGTGGGTCAATTTGATGGTTTATGGGATATTATGTCCCGTATAATCCGAATAAACCAGTTGACTACAAGAACAATCCTTGGGGGTGAAGGAGGTGAATAATGAGGGGAGGGGAATTTAAATGGTATTAACTGCTGCTGTTATATGATGAGTCCATATGATGAGCTGTCTCATTGGATGACATCAGAGGAAAGGGATATTAATTAGCTGGGTGCAATTAATAGTAGTAATCCGCATAAATATTTTCAGGCAACAGTCACTGGTGACAAAACTGTAAAGGTAGAGTAGATACTTGGATAAGTGAAAGTAAAAACTTTACCGTTCGTTGCTCTGCTTGATTAGAAGTGTCTCCTCTGAGTTCTAATTTAGAATTGATCGTTCATCATGTTACCCTTTTAAATGAGATGGAGGTGTTGATGATAGGTACGGCTTAGAATTCAGCGTCTAAGACTGGAGGGATAGCAGGAGTTCCGGATAAGTGGCCGCAAACTCTACCTCCTTCTTAGACCGGTGCTATGGAAGCCATCCGCCACCCGCTAACGTAAGTCTCCCGGCTTCAAGTATTTCGCCTGTGTAGCACAGATGCACTGCCAATAGGTAGAGGCGATCAGTCCTTACAAGTGCCGGGTCGAACGGATAGGGCAGGCTGGTTCAATTAACCGAACAACTGCAACTACCTCCGCATCACTCCTCACATTCAGATCGTGGCGCCCGTGACGTGTCAGCGTTGATGACGTCAACGCGTTTCGCTATTGCCTTTAGCGTAGCTTCATCTCGGACGGTGCCAGGGCTTGTGAAGGTGCTCCTTTATGTCTTGATGGCTGCGTTCAAGGAAGATCTGGGCCTTAAATTATATTTTTGCAGATGACCACCCTTACGTTTCCTTTACTGCATGACCGTGCCACTTGCAAAATCTTTCTACACCTTCACATCATGTGCTAGAGGGCTATGCATTCTCTGCAGTCTTTTTGTTAGCACTGGTGTACTCCCAATTCTGAATTAGGATTTTTACTGGGGTCCAGCCATTCAGCTACATTTTCCGATATGGATTATGACTAAGAGCAATATATTACGAAATTGGCAACAGAATTACCAAAATTACCAGGCAGCATATTTTTGGTCTTTCAAAAAAATATATTTTTTCATTGTGAACTTCTAAGCTCTTTTGCCATCTGACACTTTCAGACCACGCTGCCAGTTCATGTGCCAAATTGACAACAAAGCTCACTGCCTGTCACTTGGCCACCCAGCATTTTTGTGTACTTATTAACAAAGCAAAAAACCTGTTAAATTGTTGACCCTTGGTTACTGTAATAAAAAAAAAAACTTGTGGCCTTGTGACAGCAGAACATAGTGCCAAGCCATTTGGTCACCCTGCACATTGCTGTGCTTGCTAACAAAGCAGCTTTTTTAAGAAAAGTTGTACATAATGAACCATTTTACATGTATCTGATTAAACATATCCTTATAGATACACACATATTTGCCCTCAGCCTAACCTGTCTAGCACATATTGATACTTCCTCTTTTTAAAGACTCTTGAACAGCTATATGACTGAACCATCTGTTAGTTCCTTATAAGACCTGGAGAATTTTTCATGCTTTGGGCACTTTAGATGGTGGTAAAAAGCACAAAAAGATATTAAATTATGCTAAAACTGTGGGTGAAATACGGTTAACTGAATAGCTTCGGAACTGAATATATATCTCTTATTGATGATAATTTCATATGTATTCTGTATGCAACCACTTTGAGATGTATCTTATACTAATTTACTAGTCTTATAATCTTGTGCATTTAATGTAAAGAACGGGAATAATGTCCTTGCTTTACTGTTCTTACACATGTTCCAAAAAAAAACTTTGATCATGCATAACAAGGGATCTTTTGTTCCTAGAGGGTGTGGTCTTCACTGTCAGGACATTAATGGTGCACCATCTGAAGGAAGGACCGACAGCTTGGATGAGCAATGACCCCAGTAGTGGAGAGTAAGGTCAAACAGACAATTGAGCTTTAGACAAGCATTTTTAACAGTTCTGTTTGCTTTTACCTATACATCCCTAAAGGCCCGTACACACGATCGGATTTTTCAACGGGAAATGTTCGATGTCAGGCTGTTGGCGGAAAATCCGTGTGTATGCTCCATCACACAATTGTTGTCGGACTTTAAGCCAACAAATATTGGCTAGCAGGTCTTCAAATATTCCGCCAACAAATGTGTGTTGTCAGATTTTCCAATCGTGTGTACACAAGTCCGTCGGACAAAAGTCCAAAGTACAAATTGTGGAATCAACCTGCGCTAATGAGCAAAGTGTATGAATAGAACAAGTGCAGCTGCAAATAAAACTCCAAATATCTGTGAAGTGGCAAACATAAAAAATAAACTTAATTGCGCTGGCAAAAATGAAAACAAAATAAAGTGTTAAAAACGCACCATATATGTGATAATAGTGAGTGCATAAACATCTTATCCCAAAATACTAACAAAAATGAAATAAAATGCTTCAAAAAACACCATACATGTGATACCAGTGAGTATACAATCAATAATCATAGACAAAAGCCGTCTGTTAACAGTCTATAATAATGTGAATCTCATAAATTCAAGCTGAAAGAGTCCGCTCCATGTGTTTCATCCCCACACACCAAGGAAGAATAAGCCAAAATACTTCTGTTCGGGTATACAGTGACAACGGCAAGAGAAGTGGTAGATGTACGCTTACCCCAGATGTTGGACCTCCCCTGTGGCAAGGTCTTGTGAGCTTGCAGATTTCGCCCTCTGCAGGGACAAGTTGTTGATCTCCTGGTCCTGGCAGCGTGTGCCGCCGACTTCCGTATGGCCGGGATGGTCCAACTAATCGAACCTCAGCGGGGGGACTCAGAGATGCCAAAAGTCCATAAACAGGAGAGGGAGGAAAAACGGAGAAAATACTCCAATAGTGTGATATAGTTTTAGGTTGTTTATTAGTTAAAACATACCACAAGAGATCATACAAAACTCAAGTGTAAAAATTCGTTAAAAAAAGCCGGCATATTCAAAGGCAGAACGCCCGTGCAAACAAATATTTCGAACACGTGATGGCTAGCACTGCGAGGCCACGCCCTACATGTTTCGTCATACGTGACGTCTACGGGGGCACGGGCGACGCAATGAACCATCACTTTATATATCAAACCCAAAATTATAAACACGCCCACATCTCCACCCATGTCCGTCATTCGACCATGTCATTCGACATGTGTGGAGATTCGACGGAGCCGTCAATGAAGACCGCCCACAGGGCGGAACACACATGTATAAGAAACAAGGAAGCATTAACCAAGCCTCATTGCGGCGAACGCCAAACACACTTGTAGGCATGCGCAAGAACGAGCCAAGCCTCGATCTGGCTGGTGATAAAAGGCGTTCATGTAAAGGCTAAATGGAAACCGGAAGTAATCAAGTGTATCCCCTAAATGAATTCCAGAGCCATGCATCCATGTTAGATACAGAAACTTCCGGTTCTATAAAACCACAAAATATTCCTTAAAAAAACCTTAATGTTAAATTAGAAGTTAAAAAATAAAAAATAAAAAAAGTAACTAAGTTAAAGGAATTCCAAAATGTATAAAATATATAATATACGTGGCCACTGACCACAAAGTGTCTTAATCACTCTTAAAAAATGTTTGGATTTTTCTTTCTATTAAGAGGTCATATGTGTCTAGAGGGGAACAGTGGGGAACAGTGTTCCATCAATATTGTAAATATTCCAACGACCAATAGAAGAAAGAGAGGAGTCAGAGGGGGGAGGAAGACTAGGAGCAAAAAGAAAACGGGTATAACTGGACAAGGCATTTTCAATCTTAGTGGGATCCCATTGACCCCCGATGAAACTGCCATTTTAGACAAGGGACTCAAATTCGCACCTCCGAAACCGCTTAATAAGTTCCAGACATACATGGACATACACAAGTACACCAGGAGACTGAATATTAAGCGATATCTGTTGACCAATCCCATCAATACCTTAAATAACAATCCTACAAATGTCAAACACTCAGGCTTGGCGAATGCCTCATTGTTCAATCCACCAGGCGGCTTACCAGCCTCTATTAAAGTGTTTAGGGATCTCCTTATAAAGGATTTGGAAAGCGTAAAAAGCAAAAATACTAAGATGAGTAACAATTTGGAATTAGGTTTAGACCAACTTTGTAAAAGAAAGGATCTAGTGGTGAGACCAGCCGATAAGGGGGGGGGGAATCGTTGTCTTAAGTAAGATAGATTACCTCCAGGAATTGGACAGAATAGTAGGGGATACTACTACATATATCCCCCTAAAGTCTGACCCTAGGAATAAATATAAGAGAGAACTTGAGAACATTGTGGAAAATGGCTTTAGATCAGGAGTTATAAATAAAAAAGAGAAATCGTTTTTGGTTCCCGTGTCTTCACGGATACCTATTATTTATTATCTCCCAAAGGTCCATAAGGACCCTGTCCACCCACCTGGCCGCCCAATTATCAGCGGAATTGATTCTATCACCTCAAGGGCTGGTAAATATATTGACAACTTCCTGCAACCCCTGGTCCGCTCTTTGCCCGCCTATATTAAGGACAGTAGGCATGCCATTAACCTGTTAAGGGACAGTGGATATAAAAGTGGATATTGGCTTGCCACGGCGGATGTCACGTCACTGTACACGGCAATCCCCCATACTTGGGGTATATCCTCAGTCAAGTATTATCTGTACAAGGACGCGACATTGCCAAGAAAACAAAAGAAATTTATTATGGACCTTTTGGAGTATACCACAACTCATAACTTTTTCTGGCATAAGAATATTTTCTTTTTACAGAAAAAGGGAGTAGCCATGGGGGCAAAATTTGCCCCCAGTTTGGCAAACTTATTTATGGGTAAATGGGAGGAGGACGTCATCTATGCCCAACGGAGACCAGAATTGGTCTTATGGGCAAGATACATCGATGACGTCCTCCTCCTTTGGAATGGTACCCAGGACTCCCTACATCAGTTTATGGAAGGTTTAAATGTAAATGACAGAGGGATTCATTTTAATTATGAATCCAGTCAGAGTTCGATTAACTTTTTGGATCTTGTAATAAAGGGGGAAGGAGATGTGATAACGACTTCCACATATTTTAAATCCACAGATCGTAATGCATTTATATCGCGAGATAGTTGTCATCATAAAGCGTGGCTGGATTCAGTCCCGAAAAGCCAGTATGTAAGAATTAGACGCAATTGTTCTTCTATTAATGATTTTAGGATCCAATCCCAAGTCCTTACGGAGCGATTCCTGGAAAAGGGCTACGATGCATCTTTTCTAAGGGAGCGAGTAGAGGAGGTTGAGAGATTGGATAGGGAATCTCTATTGATAGATCGTACAGAGATAGGGAATACCACAAAGAAAGATTTCACCTGTCCTTTTGTAACCAGTTACTCTCATCAACACTTTGTAATAAGGAAACTGATACACAAATATTGGCATATAGTCAAGAATGACAATGTACTGGGCCCACTTCTCCCGGAGAGACCCCAGGTGGTCTTCAAGGGATTACCGTCTATTAGAGCAGCAATAGCCCCTAGTGTATGTGATCCTCCAATAAGGAAACCAATGTTTTTTCAGAATTTAGTGGGGTATTATAGATGTAAGAAATGTGCGGTTTGTACAATCAATACCATCAAGGACCGGAAGGTAACACATTTCCATGCGACTAGTACCTCACAAACCTTTACAATAAAATCATTTATTACGTGTTCCACTACTCATGTAGTATATCTTTTAACCTGTCCATGTGGGTTTCAGTACGTGGGACGCACTGTTCGCCCTCTTCAGGTCAGGTTAAATGAACACATTAGCAACATCAGGAGAGGATTTATAGGACACCCAGTGTCTAAACATTATCTGAATGTACATGATAAGGATCCAAGAGGGACACAGTTTATTGGTATTGATAGGTTGAGTATTCCATGGAGAGGGGGACCTAAGAGAAGAGCTATATCCAAGCTTGAAATGGGGTGGATATTTAAGATGGGGTGTCTTAAACCAAGAGGGCTTAATGTAGATATTGAGATCAACGCATTTATTGATAACGCCTAATAGAACGGGCGATTTAGTATCAGATGGGGTTTGAGCCACAATAGCTAACCTTAGTGGTTGATTAAATAGACCCCCTTTTTTTTTTTTCCCCTCTTCCCCCCCCCCCCCTCTTATTTTTAGGATTTACTGTTTATTCCTTTGTTTTCTTAATTTTTGACATTGTAAGGGGATGAGCTGAGTCTGGTTCTGGCTATTGGTATATATAAAAATCTGGCCTTGTACTATTTCTGTGTAGTTCAAAGACAAGACATAATTTCCAATTATTTGTTTTTTTCGCTCACACATAGTCTAAATCAATTGATTCGTGTTCCTTTACAATATTGATGGAACACTGTTCCCCTCTAGACACATATGACCTCTTAATAGAAAGAAAAATCCAAACATTTTTTAAGAGTGATTAAGACACTTTGTGGTCAGTGGCCACGTATATTATATATTTTATACATTTTGGAATTCCTTTAACTTAGTTACTTTTTTTATTTTTTATTTTTTAACTTCTAATTTAACATTAAGGTTTTTTTAAGGAATATTTTGTGGTTTTATAGAACCGGAAGTTTCTGTATCTAACATGGATGCATGGCTCTGGAATTCATTTAGGGGATACACTTGATTACTTCCGGTTTCCATTTAGCCTTTACATGAACGCCTTTTATCACCAGCCAGATCGAGGCTTGGCTCGTTCTTGCGCATGCCTACAAGTGTGTTTGGCGTTCGCCGCAATGAGGCTTGGTTAATGCTTCCTTGTTTCTTATACATGTGTGTTCCGCCCTGTGGGCGGTCTTCATTGACGGCTCCGTCGAATCTCCACACATGTCGAATGACATGGTCGAATGACGGACATGGGTGGAGATGTGGGCGTGTTTATAATTTTGGGTTTGATATATAAAGTGATGGTTCATTGCGTCGCCCGTGCCCCCGTAGACGTCACGTATGACGAAACATGTAGGGCGTGGCCTCGCAGTGCTAGCCATCACGTGTTCGAAATATTTGTTTGCACGGGCGTTCTGCCTTTGAATATGCCGGCTTTTTTTAACGAATTTTTACACTTGAGTTTTGTATGATCTCTTGTGGTATGTTTTAACTAATAAACAACCTAAAACTATATCACACTATTGGAGTATTTTCTCCGTTTTTCCTCCCTCTCCTGTTTATGGACTTTTGGCATCTCTGAGTCCCCCCGCTGAGGTTCGATTAGTTGGACCATCCCGGCCATACGGAAGTCGGCGGCACACGCTGCCAGGACCAGGAGATCAACAACTTGTCCCTGCAGAGGGCGAAATCTGCAAGCTCACAAGACCTTGCCACAGGGGAGGTCCAACATCTGGGGTAAGCGTACATCTACCACTTCTCTTGCCGTTGTCACTGTATACCCGAACAGAAGTATTTTGGCTTATTCTTCCTTGGTGTGTGGGGATGAAACACATGGAGCGGACTCTTTCAGCTTGAATTTATGAGATTCACATTATTATAGACTGTTAACAGACGGCTTTTGTCTATGATTATTGATTGTATACTCACTGGTATCACATGTATGGTGTTTTTTGAAGCATTTTATTTCATTTTTGTTAGTATTTTGGGATAAGATGTTTATGCACTCACTATTATCACATATATGGTGCGTTTTTAACACTTTATTTTGTTTTCATTTTTGCCAGCGCAATTAAGTTTATTTTTTATCAAAGTACAAACACGCATGCTCGGAGGCAAGAACAAGCCAGAAGCAGTCGGTCTTGTAAACTAGCGTTCATAATGGAGAATTAACATTCGTGACATGGCAAATTATGAAATCTCCAAATGCAGCGCTCAGTTCTATTCTTCTTTAACCAGTTGCCGACCGCCTCATGACAATATACGTCAGCAGAATAGCACGGGCAGGCAAAATCACGTACCTGTACGTGATCTGCCTCCCGCAGGCGGGGGGTCCACTCGGACCCCCCCGGTGCCCGAGGCGGTCGGCTTCTGTCCAGGAACGATCAGAGGTGAGGGGGAGGCCATCCATTCGTGCCCCCCCCCCTCGTGATCGCTCCCAGCCAATGAAATCCTTCCTCTGCTGCTGTATAGTAAACAGCGGCAGAGGAAGTGATGTCATCTCTCCTCGGCTCGGTATTTTCCGTTCCGGCGCCGAGGAGAGAAGGCATCGATGCGAGTGCACAACACACACACAGTAGAACACGCCAGGCATACTGTACACCCCCCGATCACCTCCTGATCACCCCCCAATCACCCCCCCCCCCCCCGTCACACTGACACCAAGCAGTTTTTTTTTCTGATTACTGCATTGGTGTCAGTTTTTGACAGTTAGTGTGGTAGGGCAGTTAGTGTAAGCCCTCTTTAGTTCTAGGGTACCCCCCTAATAAAGTTTTAACCCCTTGATCACCCCCCCATCACCAGTGTCACTAAGCGATCATTTTTCTGATCGCTGTATTAGTGTCACTGGTGACGCTAGTTAGGGAGGTAAATATATAGGTTCGCCGTCAGCGTTTTATAGCGTCAGGGACCCCTATATACTACCTAATAAAGGTTTTAACCCCTTGATTGCCCCCTAGTTAACGATTTCACCAGTGATCACCAAATAACTGTTACGGGTGACGCTGGTTAGTTTTTTTTTTTTGTTTTTTTTTATAGTGTCAGGGCACCCGCCGTTTATTACCTAATAAAGGTTTATCCCCCTGATCGCCCGGCATTGATATAAGTTAGGTTTTAGGGTGAGATAGGGTCTGCGTCGCCCAGGCAGCGTCAGGTTAGCGCCAGTACCGCTAACACGCACGCAGCATACACCTCCCTTAGTGGTATAGTATCTGAACGGATCAATATCTGATCCGATCAGATCTATACTAGCGTCCCCAGCAGTTTAGGGTTCCCAAAAATGCAGTGTTAGCGGGATCAGCCCAGATACCTGCTAGTACCTGCATTTTGCCCCTCCGCCTGGCTCAGCCCAGCCCACCCAAGTGCAGTATGGATCGATCACTGTCACTTACAAAACACTAAACACATAACTGCAGCGTTCAGAGTCAGGCCTGATCCCTGCGATCACTAACAGTTTTTTTGGTAGCGTTTTGATGAAGTGGCAAGCACCATCCCCAGGCAGCGTCAGGTTAGTGCCAGTAGCGATAATACCCACGCACGCACCGTACACCTCCCTTAGTGGTATAGTATCTGAACGGATCAATATCTGATCCGATCAGATCTATACTAGCGTCCCCAGCAGTTTAGGGTTCCAAAAAACGCAGTGTTAGTGGGATCAGCCCAGATACCTGCTAGCACCTGCATTTTGCCCCTCTGCCCTGCCCAGCCCAGGCCACCCAAGTGCAGTATCGATTGATCACTGTCACTTACAAAACACTAAACGCATAACTGCAGCGTTCGCAGAGTCAGGCCTGATCCCTGCGATCACTAACAGTTTTTTTGGTAGCGTTTTGGTGAACTGGCAAGCACCAGCGGCCTAGTACATCCCGGTCGTAGTCAAACCAGCACTGTAGTAACACTTGGTGACGTGGCGAGTCCCATAAGTGCAGTTCAAGCTGGTGAGGTGGCAAGCACAAGTAGTGTCCCGCTGCCACCAAGAAGAAGACAAACACAGGCCGGTCGTGCTCATAATGCCCTTCCTGCTGCATTCGCCAATCCTAATTGGGAACCCACCACTTCTGCAGCGCCCGTACTTCCCCCATTCACATCCCCAACCAAATGCAGTCGGCTGCATGAGAGGCATTTTCTTTATGTCCTCCCGAGTACCCCTACCAACGAACCCCCCCAAAAAAGATGTTGTGTCTGCAGCAAGCACGGATATAGGCGTGACACCCGCTATTATTGTCCCTCCTGTCCTGACAATACTGGTCTTTGCATTGGTGAATGTTTTGAATGCAATCATACACTAGTTGAGTATTAGCGTACAGCATTTCACAGACTAGGCACACTAACACAGGGTCTCCCAAGATGCCATCGCATTTTGAGAGACCCGAACCTGGAACTGGTTACAGTTATAAAAGTTAGAGTTACAAAAAAAAGTGTAAAAAAAAATATATATATAAAATGAAAAAAAAATAGTTGTCATTTTATTGTTCTCTCTCTCTCTCTATTCTCTCTCTATTGTTCTGCTCTTTTTTTACTGTATTCTATTCTGCAATGTTTTATTGTTATTATGTTTTATCATGTTTGCTTTTCAGTAGGGATGAGCCGAACACCCCCCTGTTCGGTTCGCACCAGAACATGCGAACAGGAAAAAAATTCGTTCGAACACGCGAACGCCGTTAAAGTCTATGGGACACGAACATGAATAATCAAAAGTGCTAATTTTAAAGGCTAATATGCAAGTTATTGTCATAAAAAGTGTTTGGGGACCCGGGTCCTCCCCCAGGGGACATGAATCAATGCAAAAAAAAGTTTTAAAAACGGCCGTTTTTTCAGGAGCAGTGATTTTAATAATGCTTAAAGTCAAACAATAAAAGTGTAATATCCCTTTAAATTTCATACCTGGGGGGTGTCTATAGTATGCCTGTAAAAGGGCGCATGTTTCCCGTGTTTAGAACAGTCTGACAGCAAAGTGACATTTTGAAGGAAAAAACACATTTAAAACTACCGCGGCTATTGCATTGCCGACAATACACATAGAAGTTCATTGATAAAAACGGCATGGGAATTCCCCACAGGGCAACCCCGAACCAAAATTAAAAAAAAAAAAATGATGTGGGAGTCCCCCTAAATTCCATACAAGGCCCTTCAGGTCTGGTATGGATATTAAGGGGAACCCTAGCCAAAATTAAAAAAAAAAATTGACGTGGGGTTCCCCCTAAATTCCATACCAGACCCTTCAGGTCTGGTATGGATTTTAAGGGGAACCCCGCGCCAAAAAAAAAAAAAAAACCGGCGTGGGGTCCCCCTAACAATCCATACCAGACCCTTATCCGAGCACGCAACCTGGCAGGCCGCAGGAAAAGAGGGGGGGACGAGAGTGCGGCCCCCCCCCCCTCCTGAACCGTACCAGGCCACATGCCCTCAACATTGGGAGGGTGCTTTGGGGTAGCCCCCCAAAACACCTTGTCCCCATGTTGATGAGGACAAGGGCCTCATCCTCACAACCGTGGCCGGTGGTTGTGGGGGTCTGCGGGCGGGGGGCTTATCGGAATCTGGAAGCCCCCTTTAACAAGGGGACCCCCAGATCCCGGCCTCCCCCCCTGTGTGAAATGGTAAGGGGGTACTTACCCCTACCATTTCACTAAAAAACTGTCAAAAATGTTAAAAATGACAAGAGACAGTTTTTGACAATTCCTTTATTTAAATGCTTCTTCTTTCTTCTTTCTTCCTTCATCTTCTTCTTCTTCTGGTTCTTCTGGCTCTTCTGGTTCTTCCTCCGGCGTTCTCGTCCAGCATCTTCTCCGCGGCGTCTTCTATCTTCTTCTCCTCGGGCCGCTCCGCACCCATGGCATGAGGGGGGAGGCTCCCGCTCTTCTCTTCATCTTCTTCTCTTCATCTTCTTCTCTTCTTCATCTTCTTCTTCATCTTCTTCTTCTTCTTTTTCTTCTTCTTCTTCTTCCTTCTTCTCTTCTTCTCTTCTTCCTGTCTTCTCCGGGCCGCTCCGCAATCCATGCTGTGGCATGGAGGGAGGCTCCCGCTGTGTGACGGCGTCTCTTCGTCTGACGGTTCTTAAATAACGGGGGGCGGGGCCACCCGGTGACCCCGCCCCCCTCTGACGCACGGTGACATGACGGGACTTCCCTGTGGCATTCCCCGTGACGTCACAGGGAAGTCCCTCAAGTCACCGTGCGTCAGAGGGGGGCGGGGTCACCGGATGGCCCCGCCCCCCGTTATTTAAGAACCGTCAGACGAAGAGACGCCGTCACACAGCGGGAGCCTCCCTCCATGCCACAGCATGGCTGCGGAGCAGCCCGGAGAAGACAGGAAGAAGAGAAGAAGAGAAGAAGGAAGAAGAAGAAGAAGAAAAAGAAGAAGAAGAAGATGAAGAAGAAGATGAAGAAGAGAAGAAGATGAAGAGAAGAGCGGGAGCCTCCCCCCTCATGCCATGGGTGCGGAGCGGCCCGAGGAGAAGAAGATAGAAGACGCCGCGGAGAAGATGCTGGACGAGAACGCCGGAGGAAGAACCAGAAGAGCCAGAAGAACCAGAAGAAGAAGAAGATGAAGGAAGAAAGAAGAAGCATTTAAATAAAGGAATTGTCAAAAACTGTCTCTTGTCATTTTTAACATTTTTGACAGTTTTTTAGTGAAATGGTAGGGGTAAGTACCCCCTTAACATTTCACACAGGGGGGGGGCCGGGATCTGGGGGTCCCCTTGTTAAAGGGGGCTTCCAGATTCCGATAAGCCCCCCGCCCGCAGACCCTCACAACCACCGGCCACGGTTGTGAGGATGAGGCCCTTGTCCTCATCAACATGGGGACAAGGTGTTTTGGGGGGCTACCCCAAAGCACCCTCCCAATGTTGAGGGCATGTGGCCTGGTACGGTTCAGGAGGGGGGGGGCGCACTCTCGTCCCCCCCTCTTTTCCTGCGGCCTGCCAGGTTGCGTGCTCGGATAAGGGTCTGGTATGGATTTTTAGGGGGACCCCACGCCGTTTTTTTTTTTTTTTTTTTGGCGCGGGGTTCCCCTTAAAATCCATACCAGACCTGAAGGGTCTGGTATGGAATTTAGGGGGAACCCCACGTCAATTTTTTTTTTAAATTTTGGCTGGGGTTCCCCTTAATATCCATACCAGACCTGAAGGGCCTTGTATGGAATTTAGGGGGACCCCCACATCATTTTTTTTTTTTTATTTTGGTTCGGGGTTCCCCTGTGGGGAATTCCCATGCCGTTTTTATCAATGAACTTCTATGTGTATTGTTGGCAATGCAATAGCCGCGGGTAGTTTTAAATGAGTTTTTTCCTTCCAAATGTCATTTTGCTGTCAGACTGTTCTAAACACGGGAAACATGCGCCCCTTTACAGGCATACTATAGACACCCCCCAGGTACGAAATTTAAAGGGATATTACACTTTTATTGTTTGACTTTAAGCATTAATAAAATCACTGCTCCTGAAAAAACGGCCGTTTTTAAAACTTTTTTTTGCATTGATCCATGTCCCCTGGGGCAGGACCCGGGTCCCCAAACACTTTTTATGACAATAACTTGCATATAAGCCTTTAAAATTAGCACTTTTGATTTCTCCCATAGACTTTTAAAGGGTGTTCCGCGGCATTCGAATTTGCCGCGAACACCCCAAATTGTTCGCTGTTCGGCGAACTTGCGAACAGCCAATGTTCGAGTAGAACATGAGTTCGACTCGAACTCGAAGCTCATCCCTACTTTTCAGGTATGCAACTTTTTATACTTTACTGTTTACTGTGTTTTATTGTTAACCATTTTTTTGTCTTCAGGTACGCCATTCAGCTGCAGCGCGGATTTATTTATCTTGACAGCAACAGAGTTTGCTCCCACGATATATAAAGCCAAGACTCCAGCGGAGGTGATATGCCGAAGCATGGGGGCAGCAGGGGCGGAGGAGCGATTTGCTCCTACCTTTTGCGGGAGGATGTCCCCATGCTTCGGCATATATAAATGGTGCATGTATGCCCATCATTAGAAGTGGGTGGATGAAGGGAGGTATTCTAATGGCGGGCATACCCACCGATCAATCTCTTTTTTTTTTGTTCAGCCCACAGGCTGCATGAAAAAAAAAGATTACAATATATGCCCAACAAGGACCAGCAACGTACTGGTATGTTGCTGGACTTTGAGTGGTTATACCAGAATGATGCCTGCAGGTGTAGGTATCATCTTGGTATCATTCTTTTCAGCCAGCAGTCAGCTTTCACGTAAAAGCAATCCTAGCGGCTAATTAGCCTCTAGACTGCTTTTACAAGCAGTGGGAGGGAATGCCCCCACGTCTTCCATGTTTTTCTCTGGCTCTCCTGTCCCAACAGGGAACCTGAGAATGCAGCCGGTGATTCAGCCAGCTGACCATAGAGCTGATCAGAGACCAGAGTGGCTCCGAACATCTCTATGGCCCAAGAAACCAGAAGCTGCGAGCATTTAATGACTTAGATTTCGCGGGATGTAAACAGCGCCATTGGTAAATTGGGAAGGCATTTTATCACACCGATCTTGGTGTGGTCAGATGCTTTGAGGGCAAAGGAGAGATCTAGGGTCTAATAGACGCCAATTTTTTCAAAAAAGAGTACCTGTCACTACCTATTGCTATCATAGGGGATATTTACATTCCCTGAGATAACAATAAAAATGATTTTAAAAAAATGAAAGGAATAGTTTAAAAATAAGATAAAAAAAGCAAAAAAATAATAAAGAAAAAAGAAAAAAAAGCACCCCTGTCCCCCCCTGCTCTCGTGCAAAGGCGAACGCAAGCGTCGGTCTGGTGTCAAATGTAAACAGCAATTGCACCATGCATGTGAGGTATCACCGCGAAGGTCAGATCGAGGGCAGTAATTTTAGCAGTAGACCTCCTCTGTAAATCTAAAGTGGTAACCTGTAAAGGCTTTTAAAGGCTTTTAAAAATGTATTCAGTTTGTCGCCACTGCACGTTTGTGCGCAATTTTAAAGCATGTCATGTTTGGTATCCATGTACTTGGCCTAAGATCATCTTTTTTATTTCATCAAGCACTTGGGCAATATAGTGTGTTTTAGTACATTAAAATTTAAAAGTGTGTTTTTTCCCAAAAAAATGCTTTTGAAAAATCGCTGCGCAAATACTGTGTGAAAAAAATAAATAAAACACCCACCATTTTAATCTGTAGGGCATTTTTTTTTAAGTGTTCTTGCATAGCAAGACCACTTACTGTTATCTCACATATATATTATTCTTATTATTATAGCCAAATTTACCACCCTAACTCCTCCCACAGTTTTTACACTACATAGACAAGTAATATACCGAAACGTGCGGATTGTTCCCGAATGGTGTGCTATTACTTTGTGGAACGTTTCGCCGAATGGTTCACAAAATATCGTCATTTTTGCGGCGAAATTGGTCCCATAGGAATGAATGGGGAAACTAGAGTGGGAGATGACAAAAGCTGAAAAATCAGAACATGATTTCTAAACTGCCGCCACTCCCTCATTTTCAAGCCCACCTACACAAATCTTATATCAAAACGTTCAGCTATCCCTGCTGCCACTAAACATGTCCACGGCTAAGCCATAGTCCTGATAGTTTTCACAATATGACCATTTGTTTGTAACTCACGCCGTCCATTGACATTCATTGAAACTACACTCTAGCCCCCTCCAAATTTGAAGGGCAATTTCTAAACTGCGACCGTGCCTTCATTTTTAATATTCCACAGACATACTATACATCAAAGTCTAGGTCTGGGTTTTGTGATTCTCACAATATAAAGATCTTCGCTGTAGGATGTATAGTTTTTAAAATACGGCCATTTGTTTAGAGGTCATTTCAGGAAATTTTAGCCATTAATCAGAGTGTACTGTTAGTGTTTGTTTTGTTGCCATGGTTACCAAAGCTTCTGTTATACACAGGGGGGGAAGGTGGCTGGAGCATCTCAGCTGATTACAGAGCCCGGGGGAGGGGACAGACACTCCATGTACTGATTTATAATAGAGGAATATGATGGGGCAGTTTTGATGGGGTAATTCTGATGGGGCAGTTTTGATGAAGTAGTATTTGGGAAGCATAAACAGGGCATGAGCGTTGCTAGGAAACAGTGGTTGTAAACACAAGATGCTGAGACACCCCAAATGCATGTGACTTCATCTGCTAGACTTGATAATGCTTGTAGACTCCTCCCACAGTTTTTACACTACAGAGACAAGTAATATACCGAAACGTGCGGATTGTTTCCGATTGGTGTGCTATCACTTTGTGGAACGTTTCGCCGAATGGTCCACGAAATATCGTCGTTTTTGCGGCGAAATTGGTCCCATAGGAATGAATGGCAAAATGTTCAAAAGGAAATGTTGCTAGGAAACAGTGGTTGTAAACACAAGATGCTGAGACACCCCAAATGCATGTGACTTCATCTGCTAGACTTGATAATGCTTGTAGACTCCTCCCACATTTTCCACACTACAGAGACAAGTAATATACCGAAACGTGCGGATTTTTCCCGATTGGTGTGCTATTACTTTGTGGAACGTTTCGCCGAATGGTCCACGAAATATCGTCATTTTTGCGGCAAAATTGGTCCCATAGGAATGAATGGCGAAATGTTCAAAACTAGAGTGGGAGGTGACAAAAGCTGACAACCCCATGATCAGCCAAAACATTATGACCACCCCATGATCAGCCAAAACATTATGACCGCCCCATGTAAAAAAAAATATATTTTTGAAAAAAATAAAAATTAATTTTTGAAAAAAAAAATATTTTTGAAAAAAAAAAATATTTTTGAAAAAAAAAAATATTTTTGAAAAAAAAATATATTTTTGAAAAAAAAATTACTTTTGAAAAAAAAAAAATTAAAAAAAAATCATTTTTGAAAAAAACAAAATTCATTTTTGAAAAAAAAAATTTCATTTTTGAAAAAAAAAATCATTTAAAAAAATCATTTTTGAAAAAACAAAAAAACAAAATCATTTTTGAAAAAACAAAAAAACAAAATCATTTTTGAAAAAAAAAATCACAAAGCTCTGAGGGGAATTATAGCTCCTCTCACACAGCTCTAAGGACAATTATAGCATTATAGCTCCTCCCACACAGCTTGGAGGGAAGTTATAGCTCCTCCAATACAGCTTTGAGGGGAATTATAGCTCCTCCCACACAGCTCAAAGGGGAATTATAGCATTATAGCTTAGCATTATAGCTCCTCCCACACAACTCTGAGGGGAATTATAGTTTCTCCCACACCGCTGTGAGGGGAATTATAGCTCCTCCTACACAGCTCTGAGGGGAATTACAGCTTAGCATTATAGCTCCTCCCACACAGCTGAGGAGAATTAGAGCTCCTCCCACACAACTCTGAGAGGAATTATAGTTTCTTCCACACCGCTGTGAGGGGAATTATAGCTCCTTTTAAACAGCTCTGAGGGGAATTATAGCTTCTCCCACACAACTCTGATGGGAAATGTAGCTTCTCCCACACAGCTCTGAGGGGAAATATAGCTTCTCCCACACAGCTCTAAGGGGAATTATAGCTCCTCCCACACAACACTAAGGGGAATTGTATCTCCTCCCACACAGCTCTGAGGGGAATTATAGCATTATTGCTCCTCCCACACAGCTCAGAGGGGAGTTATAGCTCCTCCCACACAGCTCTGAGGCGAATTATAGCTCCTCCAACACAACTCTGAGGGGAATTATAGCTCTTCGAACAAAGCTCTGAGGAGAATTATAGCTCCTTCCACAAATATCATCATGCCATCTAAAGGAAAGAGATCTAAAGCTGCAAAGATACGCTGGACTAAACTGGATCCGGAGCCCCACAGCAGTATAGTGGATATGGAGGTTTGTGACAGTGAATGTGCCCAGGAGGTACATAGTGAACCTGTGGTGTCATTTTCATGTTCAACTCAGTGTCAAGTTCAAGAGCACAGTGACAGTGTGATGGGCACTTCTGAAAACCATGGCATGCAAGAACCATGTGTACCAAGTGAGATTTCTGTGCAGGCATCATTTCATCGGGGTCATCATGGCTATGGAAGGTTAAGGAACAAACAGTGTACATGCATGGCTCTGACATTTTTGGCATACCACAGTGAGCTTGATGATGTGAGAAAGGGTGATCTTGATCAAATACTGAAGAAGGGCAACAGCTTGTATGGCTCAACAATAAAACAGCTAAAACAAAGAAATGTCTATCAGCATCAACACTTGACAATGGAAGAAGTGCCCCTCAGAGTCAACACTGACAAATATGAGTATAACGTTGTTAAATCTCCAGTGTTATCGGGATGTATGAGAGACACGGTAGACGGTGACAACCAAGGTTGGTTTGTTGACCTCTCCACAAGACTTCAGTGCCTCAATGCAGATGTTACACATGCACTTTTTATAGTAGTGCCATATTGCATTGCATTGTTCAGAGACAAGTCTGGGAGATATGGACTGTTTGATTCTCATAGTCGAAATAAGGATGGACTTCCTGCCACTGGAAAAGGAAAAGCTGTTATGATCACTTTTACACATTTGAGTGATATGGGGGCAAGGATTTATAAGTTGTATGAATTGCTCCTTACAGACACCAGAGGCCCTATTGATGGACTGCAGTATGACTTCATGCCAGTCTCATTTCATCGTGCAAGACGTCTGTCAGATGGTTTGCTGTCCCCACTGGTGCAATCTGACAAACCACATAATGCAAAGCATGTGGAGAACAAAGTGACACAGATGACCAAAGATGTAACACACACTGGATTCCCAGCCAGCAAGCATTCTCCACGGTCAGTTGATGCGAAATCCTCACAGGGCATATGGAAGGACAGTAAGGCATTGTCCAAATTAAATGCACAGAGACGACAAAAACTGAAGACAAGACACAGAAATGAAAGAAGGCGTGATTTCAAGGCTACAAAGATGTCTGTCACCAATAAGAAAAGGACATACATCACCAGCCGATACAGAGCAGATGCTGATTTTAAGTTGAAGCAGAAGCAATATATCATTCGCAAATATGCAACAGATGGCAATTTCAACTTGAAGCAGAAGCAATACATCACCAGAAAATATGCGACAAATGCAGATTTCAACTTGAAACAGAAGCAGTACACCACCAGAAAATATGCGACAAATGCAGATTACAACTTGAAGAAGAAGCAATACATCACCAGAAAATATGCCACAAATGTCGATTTCAAGTTGAAGCAGAAGCATTACATCACCAGAAAATATCATAATGATCCTGCTTTCAGAAAACGTCACTTGCAACATTGCATGAGTTACATGAAAATGAAGCGTCAAACTCAAGCAGATTTTCGCATAACCCATAAGATGCAATGTGCCTTCAAAATAAGAATGAAATACAGACGATGGACTCGTGTCATGCGGGAATGCAGTCAACCAGTGGACAACAGCCTAATGCAGACAGCTATATCCACTTTCCATGAATGCATTAAAGCTGGGCCAACATTTGTGTGCACGATGTGTCATCGCACCCTTTTCCCTAACCAAGTGAAACATTGCATTCACAGCAATTACAAGAAGAATCTACACATTGTTGCTGCCTGTTTGACAGGGAAATATGTCCATGTGTGCAACAATCACTGTCAAGGACCTGAACAATGCACCGTACCAGATGAAAGGACCAAAGAATGGATTTGTCACAACTGTGATTTACATTTAAAAGCAGGACACAAATCATCCATCGCTGTAGCTAACAACATGGAGCTGGCGCCCATTCCCCCAGAGCTCTGCGATTTGAATGTGCTGGAAAGACAACTTTTGGCCAAAATACTGCCATTTGCCAAGATCATCACACTTCCCAAAGGTCGACAGGCAGCTATACATGGCGCTGTAGTGTGTGTGCCATCCGAGGTGGAAACCACGGTCAATACTCTACCAAGATCGCACAGCAAATCCCAGTTACACAGAGTGAAGCTGAAAAGACGTCTGACTTACAAAGGCCACCAGCTGTTTCATTATGTCAACATGGGAAATGTAGTAGCAGGTCTGTCAAAACTCATTGACACACACCCCGACTACAGTGACATTTCAATTAGAGTGGATGAGACAATCGCTGATGATGATGATAATGATGATGGGATGGAACTCGACAGTTGTGACGAAACTGAAATGATGGAGATACTTGAACGCATCGAAAATTGTGATCCATCAGAGGTACAGTCTGCATGTTTACCGGCTGCTTCTGAGCAACAGGAAGGCCATGACCAACAACCTCCCAATGCAGAGGATGAGAAGGATACACTAAGACCTGGAATTGGCCTAGACAGTTGTTTGCAGCCATCTGACCTTGGAGAGGAAGCACTGACACACGGTGATGGAATATTCAGCATTGCACCTGCACAAGGAAACACACCTGTCAGCTTCTTTAAAGTTCCTAGGCTTGAGGCAATGGCTTTCCCTGTTCAGTTCCCTACTGGACAGAATACATTGGACCAGGCAAGACAAGTCAAACTGTCCCCGAGCATGTATTTCAATGCAAGGCTTTTTTGTGTTGATACTCGTTTTGCAAGAGACACAAGCTACCTCTTCTTTGCGCAGTTTGTCACAGAAACACACATGGCCAAAAGCAGCATGTCCATCCAGTTAAGGAAAGGAAAACCCAATACCAGGGATGGACGGAAAATATCCAACAAGCTGCTACAGGACAAGTGTGAGGTTGAGAGGTTGGTGCGAAACCGAGATGCCACAAAGTTCATGCAACCACTGAGAGGGAGTCCAGCTTACTGGGATAAAAATCTGAAGAATTTGCTAGCCATGGTCAGACAATTGGGTAAGCCAACATTTTTTCTTACCTTCTCTGCTGCAGAATTCAGATGGCCAGAGGTAATAACGGCAATAAAGGCACAACAAGGTCAAAAGGTGGATTTTGCGGGGCTAGACTGGGCTGAAAAGTGTGACACTTCGAGGCAACCCAGTGACCACCATGCGCATGTTTGACAAACGGGTTGATGCTCTGATGCGAGAGCTGCTGTTGGGTCCTGCACAGCCAATTGGTGAAGTTATCGATTACTTTTACCGGGTTGAATTTCAGGCGAGAGGGAGCCCTCATATACATTGTCTCTGTTGGGTAGCAGGAGCTCCTATATTTGGACAAGACAGTGATGACAAGGTGTGTGCCTTTATAGATCATAACATCTCATGCCAGCTGCCTGATGAAGCCAAACAGGCCTTACTTCACAGATTTGTAACAGAACTTCAAATGCACAGCAGATCTCATTCAAAATCATGCAAGAAAGGTAACAGAGTATGCAGATTTGGATTTCCAAAGCCACCTATTAGAAAAACGAGGATAACTTACCCGATCCCAGAAGAACAAGGAGATTGTGCAATGAAACCACAAGCAGCCAAAAACAAACTGAAACCAGTCTGGGATTTGCTTAATAACCCAAAAGTGCAGCTTGAAGACATGTCACAGCTACTGGCACAGTGTGATATGACTTTGAATCAGTACAACTCGTACATTCAGGCATTGACCCTCTCAAGCGTGATTCTAATGAAGCGTGATGTCAAGGACTGCTGGGTGAACAACTACAATCCACATTTACTGACGACCTGGAACGCCAACATGGACATCCAGTACATTCTTGATGAGTATGGTTGCATCATGTACATGTTGTCCTACATATCCAAGCCAGAACGGGAGCTGAGTGACTATCTCAAAACAATAGTCAAAGAAATGAGCCCAGAAACAGCGACAGAACGATAAGAAATGAAAGATGTTCTTCAGGCTTATTCAAAACACAGAGAGGTCAGCGCCCAGGAGTCTGTGGCCCGTACGTGCAGCTTGAAAATGAAGTCTTGCTCACGTGAGGTTGTTTTTCTGCCAACTGGGGACAACGCACTGAAAATGAGTCTCCCGCTCAGTGCATTGCAGAACAAACCAGCCGATTCTCTTAATGTGTGGATGACGAGTTTTGTCGACAAATACAGAGCCAGACCTGAAACACCAGAGTTTGAGTCCATGTGTCTGGCAGACTTTGCATCCCATTACAGGGTTGTCTATGGCAAGCAGAAGGAAGATGGCAAGCAAAAGGAAGACAGCAAGCGTGTCAGCCTATTGAATGAAATGGGAATGATTCAAAAACGCACGAGAGGGAAGCCTGCAATCATCAGGTACGCACGCTTCTCAGAGAAGAAGGACCCTGAGAACTACTACGGCAGACTGCTTAAACTCTACCTCCCCCACCGTTCAGAGTCATCACTGAAAACTGTAAGGTTCCCAACACACCAGGATTTTTACAAAGGCGCCTGTGTGAGCTTACCAGGAGAAGAAGCAATCCGAGCAGTGTCTGCAATTGTTACCAGCAACCAAAAGAAGTTCGAACAACACAACCAAATTGTGGAACAAGTCTTGGATGACTTTGTAAAAAACGGCCCTGTTGAAGATGCTTGGAACACCTTTGCCCCAGAAGCTGAGTTGGATAGGTTGGAATGTATAGAGGAACGCAAAGAAGGGGAGCCACTTCATGAGAATGAACAAGATGATGTTCCGGAGTATACACGTCACAAACAAACAGGTGGAATTGCGCTTACTGTGAAGGCCCCACAAATGTGCCCTGATTTCCTTCGGAAAATGTACAGAAACCTTAACCGGACACAAGCTCAGACATTCTACTCAGTTTGTGACTGGTGCACTAACCGTGTGCGTGGCCTAAATCCTGACCCATTCTATTACTTTGTCACTGGTGGTGCAGGGACAGGCAAATCACACCTGATAAAGTGCATCTATGCTGAGGCGACAAAGATACTCTGTAAACTTACCAGACTACGTGAGGAAGCAGACATATCCATGCCCAGCGTTTTACTAACTGCATTTACAGGAACAGCAGCTTTCAACATTTCAGGCAACACTTTGCATTCTCTGCTGAAGTTGCCAAGAAGCCACCCTACCAAGGACTTGGAAATCTAATAGATGAAGTGAGGGCACAGCTGTCAAATGCGGAGATCATTGTTATTGACGAGGTGTCAATGATTTCAAAGCCTCTGTTTGCCTACATCAACTGGAGATTACAGCAAATCAAAGGCAGTAAGAAACCTTTTGGTGGTATGTCAGTACTAGCAGTAGGAGACTTTTACCAGGTCCCCCCGCTGGGAAAAAGTAAGCCACTCTGCGTGTTTGAGGAAAATACCAATGACGTCTGGAAAGACAACTTTCAGATGATCACGCTGACAGAGATCATGCGACAGAAGGATGACATTTCATTTGCTGAGCTTTTGAATAGAATCAGAGTCAAGCAGAAGACTGTCACCTTAAGCAATGATGACAAAGCTCTGCTTGCTCAGGCTTTTACAGATCCCACCCACTGCCCTAATGACGTGCTACACATATTTGCCACCAACAAAGAGGTTCACAAACATAATGCTGCAACTGTGTCTGTTCTCCATTCAAACATCACCAACATAGATGCCGACGATTACAGAAAAGACCCTAAGACAGGAGTGATGCTGAGGCAACACCAACCTTTCAAAGGACACAAAGACAATCTGATTGACACACTGCAAGCAGCTGAAGGTGCCCGTATCATGATCACAAGAAACATTGATGTAGAAGACGGGCTTGTTAACGGGACATTTGGCAAGATTGCAAGAATAATCATCCAGACTGAGAATGGTGCTACTACGGTAAACAAGCTTGGGCTTGTGCTGGACAATCCAAATGCAGGACAGAGATACCGTAACAAGTCGTCTTGTGATGCTGACAACTTGGTGTACATAGAAAGGGTAGAGGAAAACCTGAGACAGAAAGGAGTTGTTCGCAGGCAGTTCCCCCTGAAGTTGGCTTTTGGATGTACGATTCATAAGTGTCAGGGGATGTCGATACAGTCGGCAGTGGTCTCATTGAAACGGGTCTTCCAACCGGGAATGGCCTATGTTGCTCTGAGTAGAACGACTACACTACAAGGACTGTACATAACCGACTTTGATGAGAAGAAGATCTTTGCTGATCCTGAAATCACAGCTTCCCTGGATTCAATGAAGAAAGCATCACTGGAAAGTGTTATGCCCCTCTTAAAGTTTCTACAGACAACAGACAAACAGCAAACATTAACAATTAACCATCACAACACGGAAGGATTACCAGCTCACATTGAAGATATCAAATCTCACCATGAGTTGACACTTGGAGATGTTTTATGTTTCACTGAAACTCATCTCTCAGGCTCTTCTGTTGCTGAAAGTCTCCAGCTGGAGGGCTACAACCTGTTCAAACGCAACAGACACCTCTCGTACACAAACCTTCCTGACATTGCAAGTAAAAGTGGCGGAGGTGTCGCCTTGTATGTCAGAAACCATTTCAAGGCCTATGAAAAGCAGTATCATCACAATGTGACTGACTTGGAGTTCTTGGTTGTCAAACTGGAGTCCCCTGTACAAGCTTTGATCGCTGTCATTTACAGGCCACCGGATTACAGTATTGGCCAATTCCTTACTAACCTGCTGGGCCTCTTGGAATCTTTGGAAATAATGGATTGCCAACCTATAATACTCTGTGGAGATTTCAATGAAGATTTTCTGTGCAGAGAAAAGAAGCCAATATCTGACCTTCTTCACTCAAGAGGATATACTCAACTGGTCTGGGCAGCCACCACAGAAAAAAACACACTGTTGGATCACATTTACATCTCCAGGGTGCAGCAGTGTCTCCAGTCAGGAGTACTGCACAGTTATTACAGCTACCATTATCCTGTGTATTGTGTTTTGAGCAGTGGTTGTGAACACGCTTAGAGCCTGCATAAACAGGGCATGAGTGTTGCCAGGAAACAGTGGTTGTGAGACAGTGGTCATCAAACAGATAAAGTGGCAATGAGGGTCAGTTTACGTGGCCATAGTTATGTGGGACCATTTACAATTAGCTAAACATCATTCTCTATATTTCATGTTCGGTGTACTTGTTAGACACTGAACTCACTTACTCCCCCCCATCCTTCACAGACATCTGTCCTCATCATATAGTAAGAGGAATACCGCGCTGTAGTGCACCCAAAAAGGGTACCTGTTCGTGAAATATTGTGAATGACCAAATAGGGGATAACCAAAATAGTGATGAAAATAACTTAGTGAAAAAAAATTAAAAAAAACTACATAATAACAAAAGCAGCCACTCTATGTGAGATACACACACTAATACAACAATATAACAAATATAGCAGCGCTGTAAATAGGAGTAAATACTAGTACCAGTGTTGAATAGGACTAATTGGTTAGAACCCAAATTAAATAACTAACACAGTTCTTGAAACCTAAATCAATAAGTGTTCACTGGACAGTCCTAACACAGTGAATAAAGTCCAAATAAATGTTGTGAAAATACATAGGCTCAGACCCCATTTTTTTAAAGCAGGAAATGTAAAATAGAAAAAATTCCTCCACCGCACCACGGTGGTAGCTGAAAATAAAATGCGCGCTTACCAAACGGCAAGCACAAGGGGGCTTGCGACCTTAACCCGGTCAGGGCCTTTCATTGGATGGGCTTCTAGGAAACGACATGCCACTTCATACAGCCAAAGGGTGATGATACCACTAGTCCACCAAGTCACAGGAAATCACTCTTATCATGGAGATTAATAAAAGACTCCTAGCTGGGGGGTTGTTCTCATTTAGGGGTACCCCGGGAAAAGAGAGGGAAACAACATAGCGTAATCCTGGTTTTGAGGTTTATTAAAAGAATTAAAATAACACTTACAGTGTAGCAGATTCAAATAAGCATAAGAAGCCGGCTGGCTAAAACGATCACCCGTCCTACAGACGGTAGATGCAGCACATCAGCTCGCCCTATCACACTGTCCTCATCACACTCACCCTCTCCTTCCTGTGCTATAGCCTGCTTGCTGATTAGTAAGACAAAGAAACAGCAAGGAGCAAAACTGCAGAGAAACTGAAAATTTGTAAGGGTTTAAAGTATATGCTTTAATGAATTGCCTTGTATCCAAAAAGTTCAAAAAGTTGACTGTTCAAAATGTTAATGTTAATGTATAACGGAAATATACCGCCAGTTCGCTTGTGATGCAATATATTGAAATTATATGTACACTGTGTAAACTGTTTTTGACACACTTGATTTTGGGACGCGAGTCCGTCAGGTGCTATGCTTTGGCTGGGGTGGAATAAATCCTGGTAACCCTTAAGTCTGTGTCCGACAAAGTCATTTACCGATATTTCTACCTTTTACATCATTAGCACTTGTGCACTTTTTAAATTTGATCAATCAATTGGTTAGTGTAATGTTTACTATCTTTACTCACTACAAACACTCCACACAGTTACTCTGCCCATCTGCCCAGTTCAACCTTTCCACAGTTACTCCAACCACACAACAGTTACTCCAGGCACTCCCCCCAGTTACTCCGCTCACTCCAGATGTAGAGGCAAGAACACTTTTCACAATTTCCCCAGAAATTGTACCTTTTCTAGTTTAAATATATAATGTTTGGGGGTTCAAAGTAATTTTCTTGCAAAAAAAAAATTTTTTTCATGTAAACAAAAAGTGTAATGCCGCGTACACACGGTCGGACTTTCCGGCATACTTGGTCCGGCGGACTAGAGTCTTCCGCACAATCTGCCCGTGTGTAGGCTCCGGCGGACTTTTCCGGCGGACTTTTTCCCAAAAGCCCGCCGGACCTAGATTTGGAACATGTTTGGGCAAGTCCATCCGTTTTAAAATCCGGCGCACCTGGCAGACAAAGTCCATCAGAAAGTGTGCCGGACCAAGTATGCCAGAAAATCCGACCGTGTGTACGCGGCATTAGAAAGGGCTTTGTCTTCAAGTGGTTAGAACAGTGGGTGATGTGTGACATAAGCTTCTAAATGTTGTGCATAAAATGCCAGGACAGTTCAAACCCCCCCCCCCCCAAATGACCCCATTTTGGAAAGTAGACACCCCAAGCTATTTGCTAAGAGGCATGTCGAGTCCATGGAATATTTCATATTGTGACACAAGTTGCGGGAAAAAGACAGATTTTTTTTTTTGCACAAAGTTGTCACTAAATGATATATTACTCAAACATGCCATGGGAATATGTGAAATTACACCCCAAAATACATTCTGTTGCTTCTCCTGAGTATGGGGATACCACATGTGAGAGACTTTTTGTGAGCCTAGCTGTGTACGGGACCCCGAAAACCAAGCACCGCCTTCAGGCTTTCTAAGGGCGTACATTTTTAATTTCACTCTTCACTGCCTATCACAGTTTCGGAGGCCATGGAATGCCAGGTGGCAAACCCCCCCCCCAATGCCCTATTTTGGAAAATAGACACCCCAGGCTATTTGCTGAGAGGTATAGTGAGTATTTTGCAGACCTCACTTTTTGTCACAAAGTTTTGAAAATTGAAAAAAGAAAATAAAAATGTTTTTCTTGTCTTTCTTCATTTTCAAAAACAAATGAGAGCTGCAAAATACTCACCATGCCTCTCAGAAAATAACTTGGGGTGTCTACTTTCCAAAATGGGGTCATTTGGGGGGGTTTGTGCCATATGCCCATGGCCTGTGTGAGCAATATATCATTTAGTGACAACTTTGTGCAAAAAAAAAAATTGTCACTTTCCCGCAACTTGTGTCAAAATATAAAATATTCCATGGACTCAACATGCCTCTCAGCAAATAGCTTGGGGTGTCTACTTTCCAAAATGGGGTCATATGGGGGGGGGGGGTTTGTGCCATCTGGGCATTTTATGGCCTTCAAAACTGTGATAGGTAGTGAGGAGTGAAATCAAAAATTTACACCCTTAGAAATCCTGAAGGCGGTGATTGGTTTTCGGGGCCCCGTGCGCGGCTAGGCTCCCAAAAAGTCCCACACATGTGGTATCCCCGTACTCAGGAGAAGCAGCTGAATGTATTTTGGGGTCCAATTCCACATATGCCCATGGCCTGTGTGAACAATATATCATTTAGTGACAACTTTTTGTAATTTTTTTTTTTTTTTTGTCATTATTCAATCACTTGGGACAAAAAAATTAATATTCAATGGGCCCAACATGCCTCTCAGCAATTTCCTTGGGGTGTCTACTTTCCGAAATGGGGTCATTTGGGGGGGGGGTTGTACTGCCCTGCCATTTTAGCACCTCAAGAAATGACATAGGCAGTCATAAACTAAAAGCTGTGTAAATTCCAGAAAATGTACCCTAGTTTGTAGACGCTATAACTTTTGCGCAAACCAATAAATATACGCTTATTGACATTTTTTTTTACCAAAGATATGTGGCCAAATACATTTTGGCCTAAATGTATGACTAAAATTGAGTTTATTGGATTTTTTTTTTAACAAAAATAGAAAATATAATTTTTTTTCAAAATTTTCAGTCTTTTTCCGTTTATATCGCAAAAAATAAAAACGGCAGAAGTGATCAAATACCATCATTTGTGGGAAGAAAAGGACGCAAATTTCGTTTGGGTACAGCATTGCATGACCGCGCAAATAGAAGTTAAAGCGACGCAGTGTCAAATTGTAAAAAGTGCTCTGGTCAGGAAGGGGGTAAATCCTTCCGTGGCTGAAGTGGTTAATGGGATAATAATGAAGCTGCTTTGCTGGTGATACTGATGAAGTTATTGCAAATGAATTTTCAAAGGCTTTTTTTATAGTGATATCAAGAATAATATTATTATGTTTTTTTTTTTTATTTGGGTAAGTTACCACAACACCATTATCCCATAGTTTTTAAGATCGAAGATACAACTATGTTGGTGTCCCTTGTCAATTTTACATTGTATTTTTTGAATGTAACTGCCTACTCCCAAACTGTCATTTGAAGTAAAACACATAGCCAAGTATTATTCTCCACAATTTTTTTATTGTGCATTAAAAAATAAAACAAATAGAATTGGACACGCTATCTGCCAATAGAACTTAACCAAAAAGTGCATTCTATGCATCCAAAAATATAGAAAATGTAACAAATCAAATCAATATTCAATCAAAAAAATAATATCAAAGCAATAACTCCAATAAGGCCAATAATAAATAACACGTTATCTGCTCCGATTCTGCAACATGGCTGGTTGATGAACGACCGTTCAGAAATGAACTGAAAAGCGCAAAATGAAAAGCGCGAATCAACACTCACCAAACTTCTACTAACACGAAAATAGCAGAAGGAGCCCAAAGGGTGGCGCAAAAGAGCTGAAAAACCATGTAGTATGTCTAGTACGTCACTACGTTCATAATTGTTGACCAACAATTGTGTGATCGTGTGTATGCAAGACAAGTTTGGGCCAACACCCTTCAGACAAGATTCCACGGTTTTGTTGGCGGAAAGTCAGATCGTGTTTTGGAAGCATTAGACCTCATATGGGTCACTAAAGTTGATTTACCAACAGTAAACAAGCTGTCCACTTTTTAAGGGGATTTTCACTTTGCACTTACATTTTCCAATAGTTTAGTGAATGTGGTGAAAATTCACTTTGCAAAGAATATTCGACCCTGTCCAAGGAAAATAAAAAAAAACCTGTAAAAACTGTATTTATGCTTGCATATGATCGGGTAAAGGTTAGCAGAGCATTTCCTAAGCTAGGGGTAAATTTCTTTTTCCAAATGCAAATTCACTTGAAAAATAAACATCGTCTATTTGTCTTTAGTAATCCAACCTTTGTAAATCCTTTAACCGAACAAATGTTCCTTGTTATTTACTAACCTTTAGAATGAGAGCCTGAAGAATATATGGGAATACACCCTAGCTGTTCACCTGTGCCTCTTTTGAGTTTCCTCACCTGTGTGAAATTTGGATACCTACATCATGGTGGCTACATTCACCGAACAGCCAGGGCACCTGTTAGTCTGTATGATGGAGACCTAGATGAACACTCCCTAACAAACCCCCCCCCCCCCGGTTTGGTTCGTGGCAGAACATGCGAACAGGCAAAAAATTTGTGCGAACACCGTTAAAGTCTATGGGACTCGAATGTGAAAAATCTAAAGTTCTAATTTTAAAGGCTAATATGCAAGTTATTGTCATAAAAAGTGTTTGGGGACCCGGGTCCTGCCCCAGGGGACATGTATCAATGCAAAAAAAAGTTAAAAAAACTGCAGTTTTTTCGGGAGCAGTGATTTTAATAATGCTTAAAGAGGGAGTCCACCTAAAAAAAAAATATTAAAAGCCAGCAGCTACAAATACTGCAGCTGCTGACTTTTAATAAATGACCACTTACCTGTCCCAGGGTCCAGCGATGTCGGCAGCCGACGCCGATCACTCGCTCGACTCTCGCCAGCTGCCGCCGCCATCCTAAGTGAGGGAATAAGGAAGTGAAGCGTTGCGGCTTCACTTTCTGGTTCCCTACTGCGCATGCGCAAGTCGCGCTGCGCATCATAACTGGTCCCCGCTATCTCCTGGGACCTGTGTGTTTCCCAGGAGACAGCGCGGAGGGACAGGAAGAGGCATGGACTCCAGTGGCAGTCTATGCCGGAAGTGGGTGCAAATACCTGTCTTAGACAGGTATCTGCACCCCCCTGAAAAGTGCCAAATGTGACACCGGAGGGGGGGAGGGTTCTGAAAAGCGGAAGTTCCATTTTTGTGTGGAACTCCGCTTTAAAGTGAAACAATAAAAGTGAAATATACCTTTAAATATCGTGTCTGAGGGGTGACGATAGTATGCCTGTAAAGTGGCACATTTTCCCCATGTTTAGAACAGTCCCTGCACAAAATGACATTTCTGAAGGAAATTAGAAATGGTGGTCGGAGCTACGGTGTCGGCCGGGAGACAGGACCAGGAGACCTAGTGAGGCAGTCAGCCCTACGGTAAACCTCCTAGAAGTTTGAAAGACCCACTGAAGATTCCTGGAGGAATTGAGGGTAGCCAACAGATTTCTCTAGCGCTGCTGACAGGTGGAGGATCAAAGACCGGGTAGGCACAAATTAAATAAAATCTGTTTAAAAGTAAAGTGTATATTGAGCAAAGAGTTTATCAGTTTTTTAAAGTGCCCTGTGACAGATTGGTGAACCTTTTCTTTGGATGCAGCAGTGGGACAATCTGTAAGGATTTGTATGAATACGCTGCTTAAAAGAAATCGGCTCAGCAAGGGAGATAAATGGATGAAGCAGCTTAAAGAGGAAGGTGTGATTTTACTGTTCAGTATATTCAATTAACGCTTTATTCCATTTTTTATCTTTGCTGATAAGATTGCTCTGTGGACTGTTCTTTAAAAACTTGTATAACAAAATAGAGTTGAGATATTTGGATGCAGCAGTAAGATGCTTAATAAGAACTTTTAGTTTAAAGCTATTATAAAAGCTGTTATTACTATTGCCTGTTTTGCTTTACCTTGTCCTCACCTGTCTGCAAAGTTTGCTCTAAGGATTAAATTCTAAAGCCAATAAAGCTTATACAATCATATATAGACAGTTGCATATACACCATTACTGAGAGGACGTTGGCGCTGTTGGTTCGCCGCTTCTCCAGCCAAGCTAAAATAACGATTAGTGCACTTTTTCAATGCCGTCATCGGCATCACCACTATGTTGAGCTACTCCGTTAATCAGCTTATAGATCTCAGCAGTTTTTTCACTCCACCGTGCATTGCAGTGATTAAACAACTAGGACTTCTCCACCGTCCATGCTACATCCATAGAAGTTCCCGCAGAAAGTTTGTTTGCTCACAGACAAGCCATACCATCCTAACTGTCTCTGGTCAGTAACACAAACTGTCGCTTCACGCACGTGTCATCAGAGGGCTGTCTCCTATCGGGTATGTAGTTTGGACGTCTCCATGGTAATACCTTTCAGTGAGCTGAATGGGAAACGTGGAGTGGACTATAGTCTGCTACGACCGTGCAAAGATTTGTTGCATCATCAAGCAGCAAAATTGAACTTTTAAATGCACAGTCTATTACAAACAAATCCTGCCTCATTCATGACCATATCCTGGATAAGGGTCTGGACTATATGTACATTACAGAGACCTGGCACTAATCAAACACCTTTTCTTCTTTGAATGAGAGTTGTCTCCAAGGGTATAGCTACCTCCAAAAAGCTCGCAGCACAGGGCACGGTGGGGGCCTGTCAGTCATCTATCGTAGCGATCTGATATCTCTGCAACCATTACCTGAACTGCCTTCATTTGAATGTCTTGCATTTAAATGTAAGTCCCCTTCCCAGGTGCTGTTCCTCCTCATTTATCGACCACCAAAACCAAACCCATCATTTATCATTGAGATGTCAAATCTTCTTACAACTTTTTGCACATCTTCTGCCAATGTTATAATTTTGGGCGATATGAACATCCACGTTGACACCCCCTTTTGCCGTTTTGCAGCTGAATTTCTTCAACTACTGGATTATTTTAATTTAAAACAACTTGTTGATGTCCCCACACACACCAGGGGGCATACCTTGGATCTGGTCATTACAAACTCTGCTCCTCTTACCAACTTGCAGGTGTATGACCTAGGTGTGTCTGATCATAAGGCTACTTCCATGGATTTGCCATCTTCATCCAGCCTTTACAAGCCTAAGCGGAACATCAGTTTCAGAAACCTAAAAAACATAAATACAGAACTCTTGGCAGCAGACTTTCAGCATCTTTCCACACATTTTTCATCAGCCGACGAAGCAGTGGATTACTATAATAGTCAGCTTAGCAGCATTTTGGACCTTCATGCCCCTGTTAAAAAAAGAACAGTCACTTTCACCTGCTCAGCTCCCTTGTTCACAGATGAGCTTCGTAATATGAAAGCAGCAGGGCAGGTCCTTGAGTGGTGCTTTAAAGCATCTGGCCTCACTGTCCATAAACAAATTTACCGGGAGCAACAACAAAAATATGCACAGTCCCTCAAAGAGGCAAGGTCATAGTTTTACTCCAATGCCATAAAAAATAGCCCAGGAAATTCTAAGCAGCTTTTTTCCACTCTTAATCACCTTCTTAAACCAAAATCCCCTCCACTTACTGCCCTTACAGAAGAGCAGTGCAATAAATTCATGGATTTTTTCACATCAAAAATTGCACATATTCGCTCTTCCCTTTCTGGTCCTCTCACCCAAATTGTCCCCCAAACATATATTGTCTCCCAACGCCTAAATTGCCTTCCTGAGGTGTCATCGGAAGAGGTGCAGAACATCAGCAGGAAGATGAAACCCTCTACCTGTCCCCTGGACCCTCTCCCAACCTCCCTCGTAAAAACTCATATCACTGTCCTAAGTCCCCTGATCACCGCTGTTATAAATCATTCCCTTTAAACTGGTCACGTTCCTTCTGTTTTAAAAAATGCCATTATCAGACCATTGCTCAAAAAACCCACTATTGATCCGGAAGTCCTACCTAATTATAGGCCTATCTCCAACCTCCCCTTCATATCAAAAGTACTTGAGAAAGCCGTTGCCTTTCACCTTCAGGATCACCTCAAACATAATAACCTCTTTGAAAAATTCCAGTCAGGTTTCCGCTTTGCTCATAGTACAGAGACTGCCCTCGTCAGAGTTATAAACAACCTCCTTATATCATCTGATACTGGCTTTCCTTCCCTCCTTTTTCTCCTGGACCTTGATCATGGCATTTGATACTGTTGATCATGGCATTCTTTTAAATCGGCTCCATTGTACCGCTGGAATCAATGATACAGCCCTCAGTTTGTTTAAATCATGTCTCACAAACAGGACAGAATACATCTCCCTGGGTCACTTCAAATCAAATCTGCATACAGTTACTTGTGGTGTCCCCCAAGGGTCAGTACTTGGCCCCATTCTTTTTATTCTCTACCTCACTCCCCTTGGCCAAATTATTAGCCGACACAAAATTTTATTTCACTGCTATGCCGATGACACACAGCTATATGTAAATGCAACAGCTAAAACCCCACCTTCACAGTCGTCCCTTTCAGTACTCACTACCTGTCTGGAGGAGATAAAGGTATGGATGGAGCACAACTTTCTTCAACTAAACAGTTCCAAAACTGAAGTCAAAATGATTGGCACTCCTTATCAGACCAAATCATTATTCATAACCAGCATTACCTTTTCTGGTTCTAATATTCCCCTCTTATCAACAGTTACAAATTTGGGTGTAAAAATGGACTCCCAACTCACTTTTGAAGCCCATATAAATCATCTATGTAAGACCTTTTTTTACCACCTTCGTAATATCTCTAAACTCTGTCCCATTCTTTCCCTCCCAGATGCTGAAAGGCTGGTTCATGCCTTTATCTCCTCCAGACTGGACTACTGTAATGCACTTCTCATTGGGATTTCTAGAAAGAGTCTCCAGAGGCTTCAGTACATCCAAAACTCTGCAGCAAGGATCCTGATGGGAGTACGGAAACATGAGCACATTAACCCCATTCTCCACACACTCCATTGGCTTCCTGTCTCCACCAGGATTGAGTACAAGGTTTCCCTCCTTACATACCAATGTATACATGGACATGCCCCTTCTTACCTCAAAGAACTTCACAAAACACGTCACGTTTCCTCCGCTCCATTCACTCAAACCTTCTTTAAATACCTAGAATTAGACTTAGGACAATGTGAGACAGGGCTTTTTGTGCAGCTGCCCCGCGCCTGTGGAATGCCCTACCTGACACCTTGAGGGCTCCTCAATCCGCTGACTGTTTTAAACAAGGTCTTAAGACATTTGTTTTTAGCAAAGCTTTTTGTTCTTTTTAGATGTTTGTTTCATTGTATAAACTGCTCATTTTAACCTGTAGCACTTTGAGATCTTTTGATGTAAAGTGCATTATAAATAAAATGTATTATTTATTATTATAAAAAGTCATTTAAAACTGCTTACGGCTGTAATGTAATATCCCCCCCCCCCAGCCCATTACCAGGCCCTTTGGGTCTGGTATTGATATTAAGGGGAAACCGCACCCAAATTAAAAAAAAAAAAAAGGCATGGGGCCCCCAGGCCCTATATACTCTGAACAGCAGCAGTATACAGGCGGTCCCCGGGTTACAAACAAAATAGGGACTGTAGGTTTGTTCTTAAGTTGAATCTGTTTGTAATTTGGAACAGGTATATTTTGTAAGTGTAGCTCCAGCCAAAAAATCTATTTTTAGGCTTTTTGGATAACATAGGGAAGGGTTATTATCACCCCTGTAACATTTATTTTGCTGTCTGTGCCCCTGTTCAGAAGATTTCACCTCACTTTCTGTCCCAATGACAATTGGATTTAGAAAATTTGGGGTTATTAGGGAAACAAGGATTGGTGATAAAGCATCAGTGGAGACACCTTTTTCCTATATTAACTCTTACAGGAGAGAATTTCCCTTCCTAGGGGTAGATTTCTTCTCACTTCCTGTTGTCTCCCTATGTTTCTAAGTAGGAGTCGTTTGTAAGTCAGATGTTTGAAAATAGGGGACTGCCTGTATATACTATACGGCCTGACCTATACACTCTGCGGAAAATTGGGACTTGGGTGTTGGTGATACCAGAATGCTGTAAGCCCTCACAGTTACTCTTGGTGGGCGCTGGAATGGGCCCTACTGTGAAATATTATATCAAGAATTGTAATTACACACACGTGTTAAACAGGGGCATAAAAATTGGGTCTTAGGCGGTGGTGGTGGCACAACACTGTAAAGCCTCACGGATATTTTTGTTGAGCGCAGGAACAGGCCCTGCTGTGAAAAATTAGATAAAAAAGGACCAGTATCAGAGCAGGTCCTGCTGGGATGGTTTGATTCTATCCGCTGCGAGCTCTGGAAGGAAGCGCTAGCCCGTGAGCAGTGAAAAAGTTCTCCCCTCCATCCATGTAAGGTACTGGTCGCAGTATGAAGTGCGAATGCTGTTATTTGGGGAATAGCCGAACCAGGAGTGGACAGCTGAGTTAAACAGGCTGATCCGGGCAGAAATGCGGTTGGACGAGAGCCAAAGAGCCCTCCAGTGGTATGTAGCCCAAGTGTGCCCATGGACAGCGCATGACAGCCCCACAGAAGGCTTTGACTACGATGGCCTGGGATTGTTGTACTGGAGGCTGTCCAGGGACCCTGACTTTGGGAGTGATCGGGAGTGGCGTTTGGAGGAAATAATGGAGCACTGAGAGCGAAGACTGAATGTCTCGGAAGTGCACTGGGCACAGGAAGATTTGGAGTTTCTGGCCGTTCAGGAATGGAAGCTGGAGATCGCCTACAGACAGCTGCTAGACTCTGCTCAGCAGCAGGATGGGGCTCCCTTTGCCTGGGACTATCAGGAAATACCAGTTGACAACTCTGAAATCCTGGCTGAAGAGTCGACAATGTGGCAGAGTAACAGTGTGCTTTGCCAACCTGCCCCCGCAGCTATGGACTTATGGCAGATGGAGCAAGTGCTGACTGACCTTGATTAACCTGTTTCTGCATTGGATGATCTTGGATGGAGGAATGTGCCTGTCCAGCAGAATGCCAGAGAATCGGCAGTGGAAAATGTGGAGATCGCTATCCCCAAAGCTAAAGTGCTAACAACAGGGCAGAGCTCTGCTAACCTCTGCCCAGCACTGATAGCATCTTCTGGGTTCCACGGACAGGAGATGGTGAACCTTTATCCTTTTATACCCAGACACCAGTTGCTGAGACAGGGGATTTGATAGACTTTTCTGCTGAGGAAGAACAACCTGGTGAGCCTCCAGCAGAAGAAGAGCTGTTATTAGGGTCAAACTTCACTGTGCTCTGCCCAGCACCAACAGCAGTATCTGTAGAGTCACAAGGAACTTCCCCAGCTGAAGCGCTGGTCACTGGACAGAGGTTCCAAGACCTCTGCCCCACATCTGTGGCAGTTCTGGAGGCTCAGGGTGAGAAGGAGGTGGTCACTTCCCAGGAGCAGATCAGGATACAGGGGGAGAAGGGAGTTGGCCAGGGTGGAAAGAAGCGGTCTTTCCTTCCCAGCAAAGATCCGTGCACCTGGGAGACAGTACCACAGACATATCGTCCCAACATCCAGATGAGGGAATGGAAAAGGAAGCAGCCGGCTCACCTCCCCAATGGCAGTTACACAGTTTGGGAGTGGAGGAAGCCAGCCTCCTGCCTCAACGGTTAGCCAGAGCGGAGGATGTGGAGTCCCCAGCAGAAAGGGCTGGCAACCGGGCAGAGTGCTGCTGGCCTCTGCCCTCAACTAACAGAAGAGGGAGTTCCTGTGGTAGTGGCTGGGACTTTGGTCTCCACTGACACAACCCCAGAAAATGAAGCGACACTGAGACAAGAGGATGTCAGCCATGCTTTGCAAGCACTGTGGGATTTTCACCTACTAAAAGTGGATGGGACTTCAGTCCCCACTTGTATACCCCAGGGATGCTGGGCAATGGGCCCAAATCCCCAACAGCATGATGGAGTGAGCCCAGTCACCCTGTCTTCTCTCCAGCGGCTGAAAGGACTCCAGGGAGAAGGGCCAGTCCAGGCCTGTCCCCAGTGGTGGGCATGTTCTCTGAGAGAGGCAGAGGTTGGCTGGGTAAGTAATGCTCTGTTTGGAACAATTTGTTTGGGGTTCTGTGTGGGTACAGGCATTAGGGGACTGGAACTATTGACTAACTTCAGAGTAAATCCGTCTGGGGTCTCCTCCTGTGTTAGTCATCTGCCGACAAGGGAGAAATGTGATAGACCTAGCCAGGATAGAGACTTTTGGAGGGGACTGAATGCTAGCCTCTTGCCGACCGATTGTGGGCCCTGGCATTTGGGGGAATGGTGCTCTTTGTGAGCTGTATGCCTGCGGACCCTTGAGGTGGTGTTACTTTGGATTCAGGTCCATATTCTCCCAAGAGACACAGACTCTGGGAACCCAGTATTTGCCATATTACAGTGTGACCGATTCATACTGTTGGAACCTTAAGACTACTTTTCCAACATCCTCGAGTTGACCCGTTCGGGTTCCCACTGTGGCTGTTGGACTGTTTTCCAGGGTAGAGTATTGTCATGAAGCTTGGAATACTGAAGTTTTTTTCTTTTGATTCTATTACACGGTGGGGGGGATCTGCTGCCCTGTTTTAAGGCTAACCCCCTCCAGACGGCTCCATGGTCTGGAAGGAAGGCATTGTTCTGTGTTTGACTGTTTGTTTATGTACTTTAATTACCCCCTGGGGCTTCTCTGTGTCATTACACATATCAGTCCTCCTATTCAAGCTATCGGACCAATCCCTGCTGACCCTGTTTCAAATCCTCATTTGCATTGACAAGAGGACCTGAGTGAAGACTCGAGTGTACTTTACAATTGACCAATAGGAAAGTGGTTGTTGGGGGCAGGGTGTTCAAACTGCTGTGTATAAAATTGTGTTGTGTGCATCCAATAAAAGGGAGATTCCTGTTTGAATTTACATACAGCTTGCCTGGTGTTTGTTCTGAGCTATCACAACTGGATTCGATTGGCACATAGCTGTAGTTCGAATCCCGGAGCATTGGATGACCGAACCATCAGATGTTGCGATCTGCAATCCAATTCTATAGCCGCAGAGGAGTGTCGGGAGAGTGGAATCGAGCAAGCAGGGGCTGGTTACAAACAGTATAACTGATGCATGCACTGTCACTGCTCACCATCCTTGTGGCCTCCTTAAATGGTGACAGGACAGTGCATGCATCCTTGATCAGTATCCACTGGCGTGGCCCAAAAAAGCCAAGCTCCCCTGACCCTGGCCGGGTGCCATACTCACACAGGTACTCATTGATGGCCTTCTGCTGGGTGTGCGGCCGCTGCAGCATTGCCAACGTTAAGTTCCACCTGGTGGGCATGTCACAAATGAGGCGGTTCTTGGGCAGGTTGCATTCTCTTTGAATGTCAGCCAGCTGAGCACTGCCATTATATGACCAGCAGAAATGACTACAGACTTTCCTGGCCTGCCTCAGGACATCCTGTAAGCCAGGGTACCTGCTCAAGAACCGCTGCACCACCAAATTCAGGACGTCGGAGGGTGGAGAGGAGGTTGGTGCCATTGTCACATACAACCATTCCTGGCTGAAGCTGGCGTGGCGTCAACCACCTCTGAGCCTGCCCCTGCAGAGCTGACAGAATCTCTGCCCCAGTGTGACTCCTGTCCCCTAAGCAGACCAACTCAAGCCCTGCATGGCATCTTTTTGCCTGAATGCTTGCGTAGCCCCTTGAAGAGGCCATAGAGTAAGAAGAAGAGGAGGGGTGGAGGAGAGAGCTGTGGCAGAATCACCACTAGCATTTTGGAGGTGTGGTGGTGGAACAAGCTCCAACAATACTGAACCCTGTCCTGCATCCTTCCCAGCTGCCAGCAGAGTTACCCAGTGCACAGTGAAAGAAAGGTAACGTCCCTGTCCATGCCTGCTGAACCATGAGTCAGCAGTAATATGCACCTTACTGCTGACCACCCTGTCCAACGAGGCCAAGACATTGCCTTCCACATGCTGGTAGAGAGCCGGAATAGCCTTCCGTGAGAAAAAATGGTGTTTGGGAACCTGCCACTGAGGTACCGCACATTCCACAAATTCACTAAAGGGGCAGAGTCTACCAGCTAAAAAGGCAGCAGTTGCAGAGCTAGCAATTTGGCCAAGATAGCATTCAGACGCTGAGTCTGGTCAAGCATGTGGTGCCCAAGCGGCTGCTGTTTTGGCCATGCTTGATACGCTTCAGACATATGTTGCAAACAGCAACGGTGCGATCTGCTGCACACGTGTCAAAAAAGGCCCACACCAAAGAACTTTTCAAAATATGTGGGGAGTCAGCAGCGCCCTGCACCTGCTTAGCTCTGCGGTGTGATGCAATAGGGTGGCTGCCCTTAAGCTGCCCCCTGGAGGGCATCCTGCCTCGTTGAAGATGTGCCTCCTCCTCCTCTCTTCTATCAGGCACCCAAGTAGAGTCAGTGACCTCATCATCCCCTCCCTCCTCGTCACTGGAGAAAACTTGGCAGTATGCTGCAGCTCGGGCAACATGACTGCCAGTTTTTTGGGCACTCCCTCTCTCTAGGCTCACGTTACTTCCTTCCACAACCTGGGTACATATCATCGGAGCCTTCAAATCGCTGTGCATCCTCCTGTAACATGTACCCAACACTGTGGTCGAATAGTTCGGGGGACTCCTCCGTGCATGATGGTGGGGCTAGGGAAGGAGTGACTGTTGACATGGAGCTGATGGAATAGACCACTTTGGCAGCTGCATTGGCAGGCAGACTACTCTGAGCCTGGGTGACAGAGGATGAGGAGGATGGTGAGGGCTTTGTTATCCATTCCACCAACACTTCTGCATGTTGTGGCTCAATAACACGGCCAGCTGGAGAAAAAAAGAACAAGCGTGCCCCACGGCCATGTTCTGAGGATGCACCGTGTTCACAACCAGCACTGTCGACTGTAAACACAGAGCCTGCTTGCCCTCTGTTAGTGGCCTGTGAGCGTCTGCCTCTTCTACACCAGGTACACCAGGAACTGCCTACAGTCATATATAGCTAAACTGGATACAGTGATACAGTGGATATATATATATATATATATATATATATATATATATATATATATATATATATATATATATACTACACTGTAGCTAACGGAATACCCTGCCTGCCTGCCTGCCTGCTTAATCTAAATGATACTCTCTCTTCGTCCACGCCAACAACACACTACACGGGGCCGACGTGTGGGGCGTGGACTTAGTCCCCCTGAGCCATGACTGGCAAAAGGCACCCTGTGCAGCCAGTGTTCGAGTCGAACTCTTGTTCGACCCGAGAAGAAAGCTCATCCCTACAAATAATCAGGTGTGCCTGCTTGGAGATAATTTAACCCCACTTGTTATGAATGCTTTATCTTCCTTCCATAATGACTGACGTAGATTTGTAATATTTATTAATAAATGACCATAACACTACCATTCAAGCTGCATAAGAACAGGAATCCACACATTTTTAATAACATTGAAAAAAAATTATATTTCCCACACCAAATAAATATATCAACCAATTACCCTCACTCCTACAAAAAACCTTTTTGCCCTTATTTCCCAGCTGCTAGAAAATGTTATTCCCCTGAATAATTACCATATATGTATTCACACCAGCACTTCCTTTGCTGAGGAAGTGTGTTGGATAAAACAGTTTGAGAGTGGGGCCATGTTGCAATGCCAGACACAGCCCAAAAACCCAGGATAACCTGCCCTGTCCAAAGTCTGTGGTGAATGTATGCTTTTCACAGTGTTATACAGCAAGTATTTTAAATGTGAGTGTTTTGTGTACATTTATTTTAATAAAAAAAGCCCTTGTTATTAATGCAGAGGATGATTTTATTTAATGCATGGTTTATGGGGTGAACATTAGAACTGGAGACAAGAGGAGTAATGGAGAACGCAGGGGCCAATGTTCATAAACCCCTCTATGACCTTCTTAAGGATAAGAGATCAGAAGATTCTGGTGAGCGTGCTGTACTACCTGCACTCAATTCCACAGAGGTTGATTTTTTTTGTGAAGGGGATTGTACACTCTATCACTACAGATCAGTGATTTGTTTTTGGAAGAAGGACTGTATATTAATGTATATATGAGCTGTGTGGACTTGTATATAGATATATCTCTATTGTGGGACAGATAATATGGGGGGAAGAATAATAAATAATTAGGGATGAGCCCGATGTTCGAGTCGAACATAAGTTTGACTCGCACATTGGTGTTCGCCGAATTCAGAACATTGTGGGGCATTCGCGGGAAATTTGAGTGCCCGCGTAATGCACTGCGAGACTGTCAATGCACTGCGATATCGCAGTGCATTGATGACTGCTGATTGGCCAAAGCATGCACCTGACCTGCATGCTTTGGCCAACCACACCGCGCTCTGCTGTGAGAGCCTTAATTTAGCCAATCATGGCTCAGGGGGCTAAGTCCATGCCCCACACTATGTAAGGCTGCTTACACGGCGGCCGTACATAGTGTAATGAATGAGAGCAGCAAAATGACATTTCTAAAGGAAAAAATTTCATTTAAAACTGCTTGGATCCCGGCAATATACATACAAATCATTGAAAAAAACAGCGTGAGTTCCCCCCCAATCCATTATCGGGCTCTTTGGGTCTGGTATGGATATTAAGGGGGACCCTGTGAACATTTTTTTTTAATGGAGTGGGGGTCCCCCCTAAAATCCATTCCAGGTCCTTCAGGTCTGGTATGGATTTTAAGGGAAACCCTGCGCCCAATTTTTTTTTTAAATGGCGTGGGGGTCCCTCCAAAATCCATACCAGGCCCTTCAGGTCTGGTACGGATTTTAGGGGAGACCCCCATGACATTTTTTTTATTTGGGCAACCCCCACGCAACCTGGCAGGCGGCAGTAAAAGGGGAGGCGAGAGCGCACCCCCTCTCTCCTGAACTGTACAAGGCCACAGGCCTTCAACATGGGGAGGTTGCTTTGGGATCCCCGCCAAAACACCTTGTCCCCATGTTGATGGGGACAAGGGACTCATCCCCACAACCCCTGCCCAGTGGTTGTGGGGGTCTGTTGGCAGAGGGCTTATCGGAATCTGGAAGCCCCCTTTAACAAGCGGGCCCCCAGATCCCGCCCCCCCAGATGAATGGATATTGGGTACATTGTACCCCTACACATTCACCAAAAAAAGTGTCAAAAAAGTAAAAATGACAGGAGACAGTTTTAGACAATTCCTTTATTAAAAAAAAGTGTCCTGCGATGTCCATTCATCTTCAATCACAGCTCTGACGACCCCCAAAAAAATTGAAAAACTCTGCCTCCATAGGACACGTCCCGCTGACTGCAGCCTTTTCACAATGACAGCTGTTATATAGCTGAGGGTGGGGCCACTCGGTGATGTAACCGGGTCACCCCACCCCTTGTGACATTGTGACTTCATGTGACATCATAGGGGCGGGGTCACCCATTTACATCAACGGGTGGCCCCGCCCTCAGCTATATCACAGCTGTCATCATAAAAAGGCTGCAGTTGGCGGGATGCGTCCCATGGAGGCGGAGTTTTTCTGTGTTTTTTTTTTTTTTCGGGTCATCAGCGCTGTGATTGAAGATGAATGGACATCACGGGACACTTTTTTTAAATAAACGAATTATCCAAAACTGTCTCCTGTCATTTTTACTTTTTTTAAACTTTTTTGGGCGAATGAGAATCGGGGTATGGGGGGGCAGGATCTGGGGGCCCACTTGTTAAAGGGGCTTCCAGATTCTGAAAAGCCCCACCCGCCCGCAGACCCCCAGAACCACCGGGCAAGGGTTGTGGGTAAGAGGCCCATGTCCCCATCAGCATGGGGACAAGGTGTTTTGGGGGGACCCCAAAGCACCCTCCCCATGTTGAGGGCATGCGGCCTGGTATGGTTCAGGAGGGGTGCTCTCTCGTCCCCCCCTTTTCCTGCGTCCCTGCCAGGTTGCATGCTTGGATAAGGATCTGGTATGGATTTTGGGGGTACCCCCACGCCATTTTCTTTTTAAATTTTGTCGTGGAGTTCCCCTTAATATCCATACCAGACCTGAAGGGCCTGGTATGGATTTTGGGGGGCCCCACGCAATTTCTTTTTTAAATTTTGGCATTGGGTTCCCCTTAATATTCATACCAGACCCAAAGGGCCTGGAAATGGACTGGGGGGGAACCCACACAGGTTTTTTCAATGGTTTTTTATCTATATTGCCAGGATCTGACAATACATTACAGTCACGAGCAGTTTTGAATGAAATTTTTTCCTTTAGAAATGTCATTTTGCTGTGGTACTGTAATAAACATGGGAAAGTGCTACTTTACAGGCAGACTAAGGAGACCCCCCAGGCATGATATTAAAGGAATATTTCATTTATTGTTTCACTTTAAGCATAATGAAAATCACTGCTCCTGACAAAAATGCAGTTTTTAAATTTTATTTTGCAATGATACTTGTCTCCTGGGGCAGGACCCAGGTCCCCAAACACTTTTTATGGCAATAACTTGCATATAAGCTGTATAGCTGTATGTCGGCTCTTTAAGACGTATCCGGCGGTGCACGCCCGAAGCGTGTCTGCCGGGCACCCGCGATTGCTCATTACAGAACAAGACCGGGATGTGTGTCAAAAATGTGTCAGAAGTGTCTGATTTGTCCACCGAAATATCACAGTCCCGATAAAAATCCATGATTCCGCCATTACTAGTAAAAAAAATAATAATAATAAAAATGCAATAAATCTATCCAATATTTTGTAGATGCTATAACTTTTGTGCAAACCAATTAATATACGCTTATTGCTATTTTTTTGTTTACCAAAAATATGTAGAAGAATACATATCGGCCTAAACTGAGGAAAAAAATGTTTGTTTTTTTTTCAAAATTTGGGATATTTATTATAGCAAAAAGTAAAAGATATTGGGGGTTATTTACGAAAGACAAATCCACTTTGCACTGCAAGTGCACTTGGAAGTGCAGTCACTCTAAATCTAAGGGGTAGATATGAAATGAGTGGAAGCTCTGCTGATTTTATCATCCAATCATGTGCAAGCTAAAATGCTGTTTTTTATTTTCATTGCATGTCCCCCTCGCATCTACAGCGACTTTACTTCCAAGTGCACTTTAAGTGCACTTTCAAGTGGATTTTACTTTAGTAAATAACCCCCATTGTGTTTTTTTTTTCAAAATTGTAGCTCTTCTTTTGTATACAGCACAAAAAATAAAAATCGCAGAGGTGATCAAATACCACCAAAAGAAACCTTTATTTGTGGGAAAAAAAGGACGTCAATTTTGTTTG